>CAUYQU010036905.1:0-10563 GCA_963574635.1 Cheracebus regulus
GCCCAGAACGGCCGGGCGCGACTTCTCTGGCCCCTCTTCCTCGGACCATAGAACCTCGCCCGGGAGCTGAATAAACTGGAATTTAACTTTTCTGATATTGGTCTCAGTTTTCTCACTTTAATTTCAACAATACACCTTACATTTAACAAGAAAGAAAACTTTGAAAAGGCACTTTTCTACTTTCCACAGTAGCAATTTCAGTCTTTGCCTTCTCAGAAGAAATAATTTGATTGAGGGGTATAAATCAGAAAAAGAGACTGAGGCAAGTTCCAGAGCAGGAATGGAAGTTTATTTTAAAAGGCCTTAGAACGGGAAAGAAAGGAAGGTGTGCTTGGAAGAGACCCAAGGGGACATGTGAAGGTGAAAGAGGGAAGGTCAAGTGCCCCATTTGACCATGATCCTAGGACTTTTATAAGCTCGCCTCCTTCCCATAATTCTTCCCATAGGGTGGGCTTTCCGCATGCCCAGTGCTTTCCTTACCCTTGGAATTGAGCATGCGCAGTGTGTTTAGGAAGTTATACGCATGCCCATCTGAGGTTTTCTTTCTTTTTCCAGGGGCGTGTGTCCCCGAAGATCATACTTCACCGTTTTTGTCTCTTTACATGCATGCCCAGGAAGTTGCTTTTCCCTGGTGCCTGTGTTCAATTCACATTTTGATGTTAACAGGTGTGGAGCATTAGAAATGGCCTCTTCCTGGTGCTGCCGCCTTGTCATTTTTAGAGAGGCAATGTGATACCTGCTCAACCATCACCGACATTGCCAGTGGGTAGCGCGAGAGCCCTCTCTCGCCCTAGTCACGCTCATCTAACTACCTGTCACAACCTGGTGCAGCCAGCACGACTTCTGGAGCCAGGTTGGGGCCCAGGCCTGCCACTTAGTAGTTTTGTTACCGTGGACAAATTTCTTAATTTCTCTGAACCCAGGCTTTGTAATAAATATTCAAAACAGGGGTGACTGACACCTGCCTCCTGGGAGGTAGGAAGTGGCTTGTGAAGAGAAGGCTGTAGGCAGCTGCCAGCAACACCGCCCCTCCCCCTTGCCATTGGCTTAATTCCTCTGGGTAAGTAGCAGCTGGGATTGTCCTGATTGCATTAATTCACACAGAGGTTGGTGAACTTAATACTTCCAAGGAAAATTTGCATTTTAAAAGACAAACTTCTCTATGTAAATGAATACCTAATTGACAGATCACTGCAGAGCATTCAGTGAGTTCAGCTTTGTTTCATTAAGCTGGGCCCTTCCAGGGTTACCCGCCTATTTCTACTTCACCCCAGTGCCACCCCCAGCCCTCCCCTTTCCAAAGAGAATGCAGGAATTCCCCTATTCTTTTTTTTTTTTTTTTTGAGATAGAGCTTCCCTCTTGTTGCCCAGGCTGGAGTGCAATGGTGTGATCTCCGCTCACTGCAAACTTCGCCTCCCGGGTTCAAGCGATTCTCCTGCCTCAGCCTCCTGAGTAGCTGGGATTATAGGCAGGTGCCACCATGCCTGGCTAATTTTGTATTTTAAGTAGAGACAGGGTTTCTCCATGTTGGTCAGGCTGGTCTCGAACTCCTGACCTCAGGTGCTCCTCCCACCTCGGCCTCTCAAATTGCTGGGATTACAGGGGTGAGCCACTGTGCCCCACAGGAATTCCCATATTCTTCAGTGAATCCTTTGAACTGCAGGGTCCATCCCAAAGCACCTGACCTGGCAGCAGTTACTTGTTTAGCAGGAATTGGGTCTGTGATAAGGCGGTCCCTAGCGTGCTGAGACTGACCAGGAGCACCATCAGGATGAAGTAGGGGCAGTGCTGCAAGCTGCAGATGAGCAAACGGCTCTTGCTGTTCTCCATGAAGCTCAAGGGTCCGTAAGTCTGCTTGACTCTCAATCGAAAGAAGCCAATTACCATCCCACAAATCAGCCCCCAGAAGGCACCCTACCAAAGAAGGAGCCCATTGGGGTCACCTGGGAGGAAGCTCCCCCAACTAGCTGAGTTCCAAATATGTCCAAAATAACCTAGTCTTCCCCATCTGTCTGCGTGGCACCTTCATCTCTCTGGTTGCTCAAGGTAAAAAGTTATCTGGGAGCCACCCCTGGTTCCTTTCTGTTCTGCCCTGCCACTGATTCATTGGTAAATCCGGTTGCTAGGCAGAGGATCCACAGGAACCATTGCTGAAGATGAGCAGAAGCCAGATTAGCATGCTGTCTGAGGCAGAGCAGAAGAGAGGGCCTGGAGAGTTCCCTAATCCAGGAAAGTATGTGTAGTGTGCCTGCAACTTCAGATCATGGGTAGAAGGAGAGCCACTGACTGGATCCTCCAATATTCTGTGGTGATAGGTTCCAATACCTGCATCCCAGGTGGGAGGCAGAGTCCCATGACTGCCTGCCCTCTTGCTCATGCCCTTCCCAGGGAGAGAAAAGAGAGGCAGCTCTGGCCTCCCTGGAGCCTAGTGCTCTCCTTCCACATGCATAGTGCTAAGCTGAGTCCTGCTGAACTGGGTGGAGCAGGGAGCACTGGCAGGTTGGTTTAGAGGTATGAACACAAGGGTGGAAGCACCAGCCAGGTGGAGAAGTAAAAAGATATTTCTGGCAAAGAAAACAGTCTCTGCAAATGAAGAAAGGCCAGAGAAGGTACAGGACTATTCAGCAATCAGCACTATGAGTTGTTTGGAGTGGCTGTGACCTAGCTAGGGTTGTGCATGCAGATGGTGAGGCCAGAGAGGCAGGCAGGACCAGGTCACAGAGCCTCTGGTGCTGTGCTTTTTCAATGCTCAGCTATGCTTTGCTGTTAGGGGGAAACAAGAGTTAATACAGGACTCAAAAATAAAAAGAAAGAAAATGTCTGACAAGCTACACCCTCAGTCTTATTGATAAAATATTGAGCCATTAGTTGGGATCTTTGGTGTTAAGTGTGGCTGAAAGAGATGGTTAAATTACTTCCTCACTGCAAGGAAGGTGGAAGGAGCCTGCTGCTACGCATACCCCTGTGAGCATGAAATCTCTAAGCATGACATATTCATGTACAAAGGCCACAGAATAATATTTTCCTACAGCTAAATATGTGTGAGAGAACCATTTGCAATTTTGCATAATCTATGGCATGGCTAAAAGTGGATTACACTATAAAGGGAGGAAAACAAATAAGAGCTTGGACCAACCCTGGCCTGGAGAAAATCATGTCTCAGAAAGCAAATGATGCCAGGGTGTAAACCCAAGAGGTGAGATAGACCCTTCTAGGGCAACACTTGCAAATGTCACTACAATGTGAGGGCAGTCTCTCACTCTGGTCCATGGGGTGGCTGGGACAATACACACCTGCTCAGTGACTCTTTTGCAAAACATGTTGTTGATGAAAAGGGTCAAACTCTGTAAAATATTTGAAAAGATTAATTCTGAGCCAAATATAAATGACCAATGGCTCGTGACACAGCCCCAGGAGATTCTGAGAACATATGCCAAGGTGGTTGGGCTACAGCTTGGTCTTATACATTTTAGGGGGACATAAGATATCAGTGAATACATGTAAGATGTACACTGGTTTAGTCCAAAAAGGTGGGATGACTCAAAGCGGGAAGGTGGAGGGGCTTCCAGGTCATAGGTGGTTTAAAGATTTCCTGATTGGCAATTGGTTAAAAGAGTTATTACTTAAAGACCTAGAATCAATAGAAAGGAATATCTGGGTTAAAATAAGGGATTGTGATGACCAAGGTTTTATTATGCAGATGAAGACTTCAGAGCTCTTATCAGATCTAAAGGGTGCCAGACTGTTAGTTAATTCTTGTGGGTCAGAGGAAAGACCTGACAACGGAAGGGGAGTCTCTACAGAATGTAGATTTCCCCCAGAAGAGACAGCTTTGCAGGGCCATTTCAAAATATGTCAAAGGAGGATGTTTGGGGCTAAAATACTTTATTTTGGGGCCTGCCATCTGTCATGTGTTGCTATACTAGAGTCAGCCAGGAATTTGGTGTCTTATTGCTACAGGAAGTCTGTATTGTCAGTCTTAAGATCTCTGTTGTAATGTTAATGCAGGTCAGTTGTGCCCAAATTCCAAAAAGAGGAGGGTATAGTGGAGCATGTCTGACCCCCACTTTCCACCATGGCCTGAACTAATTTTTCAGGTTTACTTTGGAATGCTCTTGGTTAAGAGGGATGTCCATTAGTCAGTTGGGGGCTTAGAATTTTATTTTTGTTTACATTCTTCTCCTTTTGGCCAAGATTTGCCAGAGGCAACACCAAGCCACCAAACTTTTATTTTGTCCCACAGCATTGCTGGGGGTGGTGTGGCTACCATTCTGCCATTCTGGGGTCCATTCTGCCCCTAAGATGGACTCCTATAGCCAAGAGACTTAGAGCTAAAAGACAAAGCCAATTTAAATGTTCTAGGCCAGACAGGAATAAAGGTGGAGACAGGCATTCATCAACCCTTAAAATTCTTTAAGCAATAAAAGCCATCAAACTAAAAGCCAAAGGCAAATTTACAAAATTGACTTACCTGTAACTTCTATGCATTGAGCTATTGTGATCTTGGTTTCAGTTACAGACTTGTAGCAATTAGCTATACAAAACATAGGCATTGTTAAAACCTTTTAAACTAAGGAATTTAGAGACTTTCATTGTGCTGCGATGCTTTTTGCTGTCTTTTTAGTAGTTTATTCTGTGAAAGGAAAATAAATCAGGACCCCCAAATCACTAAGCCAAAGGAAAAAGTCAAGCTGAAAATTGTGTCAAGGAAACTGCCCCCGATTTAATTCCTAAATAAGATAGCTACAAAGTTTTTAAAAAGTTACATACCTCCCTCACAATCTGCCCCTGGGAAATCCTTGTGGGTCCCAAGATCTTTACCCTAAAATAATCCTGTTGGCTTTCACTCTGACAATGTAAATTGATAGCTTATCTTCACAGGTAGGGGACAAAGGACAGAACTCAAAGTCATCCGTCTACTCACCTGAGACAAATGCATATCTTGTTTCCTCGGCCTTGTTTATTTTGTCTTATGTAAGAATGCAGATGCACTGAGCTAGATGAATGTACAGGTAACTATTCCTCTACCCTTCTCTCACATGTGAATGATTGATCAAATACTCAGGATACAGTTGTTACTACCCACACCTTTAAAAAATGTCTTTCTCCAACATCTGTTCTTTCTCCTTTAAATATTGAAGCTCTCAACATCATCTTTGGAAAGAGGCACAGACCTGTTTCTCAGGCACACATCCTTAAGCTTGGCCAAATTAACTTGTAAATTGATTGAGACCTGTTTCAGATACTTTTTGGGTTTATAGTCCTAAGTGGCTAATAAAATTTTTATACATCTATTTGTATAAATCTTATAACCAGAAGTATTATACCCAGGAGGCTTTGTCACTTAGCTATCTTTATATCCTCTCAGTAATTTTTTTTAATTCTATAGAAAGCAAAAAATTCTTTATGGTTGGGATGGATTAAAAGGTGCCACATAATAACCCAGGAGGCAAAGTCTCTTATTTCACCAGCTGTTTAGGTATCCCCTCTTGTATGGGATACCTGTGTGCCCACTCTTGATTTGGAGGGTCTGAACTAATTCTATCCCTGAAAACCAGCCAGCCCTTACAAGCTTACACATATATACCTTTTCCAAAACTGTCCCTGGGCCTAGAGGAAGGGTGCTTTTATAGTTTTAGCAGCAGAGCATTGGCAATGAAAAACACATCCGGCCCAGTGGGATTTCAAATAAGAGAGATTCACAAGCTTTGTCAAGTTGCCTCTAGCCTTCAGAATGCCATAATTCTGGCTTTCTCAGAAGAGGTAAAGCCATGTGAACTAAATAACAATAATTTGACCATCAAAAAAGAATTTGTTTGTCAGAACAGAAAAATAAGCCTATTCCATTAGAATGCCAACTAAAAACATCATAAAGAAAATCATAACCTTGTTTGTCTTTAGAGCACTCTTACAGCCAAGAAATAATTCATGATTTAATCTGCACTCAGAAACAAAGGTCAGGGCTGGAATCTAGTAACAGGTGTATGAATAGTTTTCCTTTTGAAACATAATTTTTCTCTCTCTAACCCTGTTTTCCACTAAAAAGAAATCATAGTAAGGTCAATTTGTGTATAAGGTAAGTTTTAGGCTTATATTGGCCTAATTATTGGCATAAAATTCAGCAAGAATTGATTGGCCACATAGGCTCTTTTCAAGTTGGCTTTGCTGGAACTCCTAAAAATATATTATTTAGTCAAAGCCTTGGTAAAATAACCAATGTCTCCTGTTAACTGGACTTATGCAAACAACTATATTGTCATAAAGTAAGAATACTCATGAATAGTTACCAAATTTAGGGGAAATCAGGTAGCAAGAAAGGCAATTTCTGTTCATGAAAGTATACTTTACAATCAGAATAGCAGCCTTCCAAATAGGATGTCAATTGTTCACCTAGGAACTGCCATCCACAAACTAAGCAGTTGTTTGTCAGTCAGGGAAGAGCTATTTATCGAGCACTGTAGCATCTAGCAGCTTCTCATGCAGTGTTCATCCTAAGGAGGAAAAGAGGCTCCCTGCTTGCAGATATCTTCTCCTTGCATTTTCCAGGAAGCAAGATCTTACATAAACCTTTTCTATTGTCTCATGGAACTCTTTTGGGCACCATTATTTCCATTAGTACAGGGATATCTTCAGGTAACATTTTGCAGCAAGGGAGTAAATGCCCCTCAAGTGGAAATTCTCCAGTCCAAATCCCAGTAGTTGTCACTAGGAAGTACTCATAGGCTTTTGCTGTAAGCCCTGGTAAATACTCCACAAAGGACAATGAAGTGGAGGATAGGTCCTGGCCAGCACTCCGGCTTCTTCCCTATATTCTATGGACTCAGGCAATCCTACTCGTTCCCATTTAGCATGTCCAATGAACATTTCTCAAAGGGCAGATTTATATATGTATACATTTTTAGTACTAGGTAGGGGAAACATCCTCCAGTCGAATACAATACCAATTTCCATAAGACATTTAGGCAAGAGTCACAACTACTTGACATAAATGATGTTTAAACATCTCAAATTTCATTATCTTATCAACTTTTATATTTGTTTGTTCTTGTTCTAGGAACTTTTCTTCTCTATCCCAGACCATTTTATCTCCCCTGGAGAGAAAGAATTTGGGTTTCCAACAGGGGGTTGGGTGAAGGGACTCAGGCCCTTTTGTCAGTCATTATCTTAATTTGTCTCAGCATTGTCCCAGGCAATGTCAGCTCTCTCATTATAACTGTGTCTTTTGATGTTTCTTAAAATTCTCCAATCTGGAGCAAATGCAGAAAGCAGAAAACTAAAAACTGGGTATGGGGCCCTTTTGTGTTGGGGATCAGCAGGGGGTCCCTTTAGTCAATAATTTGACAATCAGGAGATAATTTGTGTGTCACAACAGAAAAAGAAACCTATTCCATTAGGGCATCAACTAAAAACATCAGGAAGGGAATTATAACCTGGTTTGTCTTTGGAGGACTATTATAGTCAAGCTGTAGTAGCCACTATCCAAGCTATTATAACCTTTGATAGTGTTGTAAAGGCCTTTGTTTTAACCCCATCAATTTTCATCTTATTTCTAATTTTTTGTCGTCGTTGAAATGGAGTCTCGCCCTGTGGCCCAGGCTGGAGTCCAGTGGTGCAATCTTGCTCACTGCAACCTCTGCATCTCGGGTTCAAGCAATTCTCCTGCCTCAGCCTCCTCAGTAGCTGGGACTACAGGCATGTGCCACCATGCCTGGCTAATTTTTTTGTGTTTTTAGTAGAGACAGGATTTCACTGTGTTAGCCAGGATGGTCTCGATCTCCAGACCTCATGATCCAGCTGCCTCAGCCTCCCAAAGTGCTGGGATTTCAGGCGTGAGCCACTGCTCCTGGCCTATTTATTTCATTTCTTAGTAACCATCTAAAGATTTCTACCCTTTTTGGATGAGTCTTTTGACTCCCATTTGCCTTCCCTATTTTTCTTTTACCTCTAATGTATTATTAGCATCTGCAAGACCCAGGAAGAACAGCAAATTTGTTCTGCAGAAGTAATGTCACCTTGTCAGGCATTTGAACCAGAGCAACTCCATCTTGTATAGGGGCTAGGTAAAATAAGGCTGAGACAGAACAGGTGCAGTGGCTCACACCTGTAATTCCAGCACTTGGGGAGGCTGAGGTGGGTGGATCACTTGAGGTCAGGAGTTCAAGTCCAGCCTGGCCAACACAGCAAAACCTTGTCTCTACTAAAACATACAAAAATTAGCTGGGTGTTGTGGTGGGAACCTGTAATCCCAGCTACTTGGGAGGCTGAGGCAGGGAGACTTGCTTGAACCTGGGAGGTGGAGGTTGCAGTGAGCTGAGATCACACCATTGCCCTGCAGCCATTGGACTCCAGCTCTAAATAAATAAATAAATAAATAAGTCTGAGACCTACTGGGCTGCATTGCCAGGAGATTAAGGCATTCTAAGTCATAGGATGAGATGGGAGGTCAGCAGAAAATACAGGTCACAAAGACCTTGCTAATGAAACAGGTTGTGGCAAAGAAGCCAACCAAATCCCACCAAAACCAAGATGGAGACAAAAATGACCTCTGCTTGTCCTCACTGCTCATTATATGCTAATTATAATACATTAGAATGCTAAAAGACACTCCCGCCAGTGCCATGACTGTTTACAAATGCCGTAGCAACATCAGGAAGATACTCTATATGGTCTAAAAGTGCAAGGAACCCTCAGTTCCAGGAATTGCTTACCCCTTTCCCAGAAAACTCATGAATAATCCATCTTTTATTTATATAATTGAGAAATAACTGTGGGAAGTAAAAAGGTTCCTCTTTAAAGTTTCCTTTTTTGTTAAAGAATAAATCATAAGTATGCTAATAAATCTGTTAAGCCCCATCCTATGTAGCTGTTAAACATGCCATGCTTACCGGCACATAGTACATTCTATGTCCTTGTACTTTAACCAAGATATCTGTGCTGGACGTGCTCACAGGCATGTCCCAGCTCTCAATGCTTTTACCTGTTTAGAAAAGTTTTAAGTTGTTAGCCAATTGGGTTTTAGTTTAGATTGTGAGGTCTAGCTTCAGCCAACGGAGATCAGACACAGCAGTAAGGACGACCCCAAATGTATAAGAAATAAATATGTCTGCTTTCCTTTGTCATTGTATTCTCATGGCAAAATGGCTAGCAAGGGTACCCTTCCTGCAGTCCAGAAAGTAAACATTGCATTGCTGAAAGATCCTTTGACTCAGTGCTAATATTTCTTTGGGGCACCGAGCATCTGTTTCCAACATAACTATAAGTATAATTAGTTGAGCAGCCAATGCTGCTGCTCTGCCTATGATGGAGTAGACATTTTTGTTTGTTTCTTTACTTTCTTAATAAACTTGCTTTCATTTTATGTACTTGCCCCAAGTTCTTCCTTGTGTGAGGCCTAAGAACCCTCTCTTGGGGTCTAGATTGGGACCCCTTTCTGGTAACGACCTGGGGTGTCAATGTAGAAGGGACCCCCTTAATGACAGCATTTACCATGACCTGGGTAACAGCCTTATTCAGTGGGTGAATAACCTGGTCATCATAAAGCCAGTCCCAGATGGCTTATATAGGAAGCATATCAGCTGTTTCCTCTGCGGTGCTCCCTTTGGCGTTTTATAGGGAGAGTTAGGAAGTGCCCTTCTCAGGGTAAACAGATCTTACCTTGGCATTTATCCAGTTCACTAGGCTGGCCATTTGCTCAGGAATAACCTCCTGGGCATTTGGATTACATATACTCAGTAGCAATTGTTTAATAGTGAGCTATGGGTCCTGCATCAACCCAGAGCAGCTCTTCCATTCTGTAGCATTAAAATTAAAGATACTGACCTTAAAATCGTTATTCTTACTGTCCATTTTAGCAAAGGTTTCTCAGGAAGCTGATGATACCAATCTACCAAATGGAACAATTTCTTTGTACTGTATCCTCTTGTTTTAATAGTTATTTGGTTTTGCTCTTCCCCTACATTGACTACCTTCTTGGTAATTACATATCTCAGAGTTACCTTCTGTCACCCTGGCTTCATCTTTCCATCTGTGGGTAACTTTTGATAAAGGCGGTACTGGGAAGGGAAGAGCGTGGTCCCTTTAAATGGTATGGAAGCTCTTAGAAGAAACAGCCTTGGGGGAGAGATCCAAGTTGGCCGATTAGCAACAGCTCAGCAATGTAGCTCCCAGTGAAAGCGCAGAGAACGAGTGGACGCCGCACTTTCCGACGAATTTTTGTTGCCCACAGACCGGGAGATTCCCGGCAGAGGAGCCACACGGGTTGCCAGCGTGACTCTTTTGGCCGGCACAGCTGTTTTGCCGGTGCCCCAGCGCGACGCTTCCCGGTGCGGAGTATACGGGACGGATGGGCTCGGCTGGTCCCACCCCCACAAGGAAAACAGCAATTGGAAGCGCTGAGGACTGAGAGTTTCACAGCAAGCACAGCGAACCCAGGAAGGTCTGGCTCTGTGGGGAAGGGGCGTCCGCCAAAGGAAAACTAAGAAACAGAAAAACTTCATCGCCGGGCAGAGAGAGATCCAAGATGGCCGCATAGCAGCAGCTCAGGATTGTAGCTCCCAGTGAAA
>CAUYQU010036906.1:0-14634 GCA_963574635.1 Cheracebus regulus
CTGGGCACCTTGTGGTCCGTCAAGTTGACACATGAAATAAATCAACACAGTTGCTTGCTTATTTATTTATTTGTTTATTTATTTTGAGACAGAGTTACACTCTTGTTCATAGGCTGGAGTGCAATGGCACAATCTTGGCTCGCTGCAACCTCCACCTCCTGGGTTCAAGCGATTCTCCTGCCTCAGCCTCCTGAGTAGCTGGATTAGTAGCTGGCATGTGCCACCAAGCCTGGCTAATTTTGTATTTTTAGTAGAGACAAGGTTTCTCCATGTTGATCAGGCCGGTCTCAAACTCCTGACCTCAGGTGATCCGTCCACCTCGGCCTCCCAAAGTGCTGGGACTACAGGCGTGAGCCACCGGGCCCACCCCACTTGCTAAGCATTTATAGGCTGGGCGTGGTGGCTCACGCCTGTAATCCCAGCACTTTGGGAGGCCGAGGTGGGCAGATCACCTGAGGTCCGGAGTTCGAGACCAGCCTGGCCATCATGGTGAAACCCCATCTTTAAAAATAAAATAAAAAATAAAAAATAAAAATAGGCTGGGCGCGGTGGCTCACACCTGTAATCCTAGCACTTTGGGAGGCCGAGGTGGGTGCATCACCGGAGGTCAGGAGTTCAAGACCAGCCTGGCCATCATGGTGAAACCGCATCTTTATAAATAAATAAATAAATAAATAAATTTTAAAGTAAGCATTTATTGGCAAGCAGGCACATAACCATTTTATACAGCTTATTTTGAACTCTATGAAACCCTGACTGTTCATTTTAGATGAGGAGACTATCGTCTTACATAAAAAGTTCTTTTTTCTCCCCAAAGGAGTTATTTTATTTTATTTATTTTGAGATGGAGTCTTGCTCCCGTCGTGCAGACTGGAGTGTAATGGCATGATCTTGGCTCACTGCAACCTCCACCTCCCAGGTTCAAATGATTCTCCTTCCTCAGCCTCCCAAATAGCTGGGATTACAGGTGTGTGCCACCACGCCCAGCTAATTTTTGTAATTTTAGTAGAGTACGAGATTTCACCATGTTGGCCAGGCTAGTCTCAAACTCCTGACCTCAGGTGATTCCCCCAACTCAGCCTCCCAAAGTGTTAAGATTATAGGAGTGAGCCACCATGCCTGGTCAGGAGTTATTAAAAAAAAAATTCATATACCATAGTTGTACATATTTTGGAGGTACATTTGATATTTTGTTACATGTATAAAATGTGTGATGATCAAATCAGGGTAACTGGGATATCCATCACCTCAAATAATTATCTTTTCTTTGTGTTGGTAACATTACAATTCTTCTCGTTGTTTTGAAATATACCATAAATTGCTATTAACTGTGATTTCCCTACTGTACTACCAAATAACTTATTCCTTCTAACTGTATTTTATTTATTTATTTATTTATTTATTTATTTATTTATTTATTTATTTTGAGATGGAACCTCGCTCTGTCACCCAGGCTGGAGTGCAGTGGTGTGATCTCGAATCCCTGCAACTTCTGCCTCCTAGGTTCAAGCAATTCTCCTGCCTCAGCCTCCCGAGTAGCCAGGACTATAGGTGCATGCCACCACACCCAGCTAGTTTTTTGTATTCCAGTAGAGACAGGGTTTCACTGTGTTACCCAGGCTGGTCTCGAACTCCTGAGCTCAGGCAATCCACCTGTCTTGGCTTCCCAAAGAACTTGGATTAGAGGCATGAGCCACTGAGCCCGGCTATTTATTTATTTTTCTCCACAGAACTTCCAAGTCTAATCTAACTGTATTTTAATACCCATGAACCAACTTCTCTTTATCTCTCCTGCTCCCTCTTTCCCTCCCAAGTCTCTAGTAATGGCCATTCTACTCTCATGAAACCATTTTTTTTGGCTGCAACATGTGAGTGAGAACATGTAATATTTATCTTTCTGTGCCTGGTTTATTTCACTTAACATAATGACCTCAAGTTCCATCCTGTTGCCACACTTAACAGAATTTCATTATTTTTTATGGGTGAATCATATTCCATTGTGTATGTATACACCACATTTTTTTAATCCATTCATCTGTTGATGGACACTTAGATTGATTCCAATATCATGGGAGTGCAGAGATTTCTTTAATCTACTGGTTTCCTTCTTTTATTTATTTATTTATTTATTTATTTATTTTATTTTTTTGGTAGAGATGGAGTCTCCTTATTGCCTAAGGCCAGGAGTTTGAGCTCAGGCTGGTCTCAAACTCCTGGCCTCAAGCAATCCTCCTGCCTCAGTCTCCCAAACTTCTGGGATTACAGGCATGAGTCACCTTGCCTGGCCTTCCTTTCTTTTGGATATATACCCAGCAGTGAGATTGCTGGATCATATGGCACTTTTCCTTTTCATTTTTTGGGGAATCTCCATCCTGTTTTCCATAGTGGCTGTACTAGTCTATGTTCTCACTAATGGAGTATAAGCAATTCAACTTTCTGCACATTCTTGCCAGCATTTTCTTACTTTTTTCTTCTTCTTCTTCTTCTTTTTTTGATGATAGTCATTTCAGCGGGAGAGATGTTACCTCATTGTGGTTTTGATTTACATTTCCCTGATGATTAGTGATACTGAACATTTTTTTTATATACCTGTTGGCTATTTGTATATCTTATTATGAAAAATATATATTCAGGTTTTTTGTCGGTTTGGTTTTGCTTTTGAGATGGAGTTACTCTGTTGTGCAGGCTGGAGTGTAGTGGTGTTCTTGGCTCACTGCAACCTCTGTCTCCTGGGTTCAAGTGGTTCTCTGCCTCAGCCTCCCTAGTAGCTGGGATTACAGGCATGTGCCACTATATTTGACATTCAGTTAATAAAATGTCTGGAGTGTTTCAGAAACATGGATACAGAAGTATTTGTAACCTTCTCTGAGGAGACCTTCTGATAAATATTTGCTATTCACCCCTAGGCCATGAATTCTTGATTAAAGTATTCAGCTACCCTACGTGTAGCTTAAAGTAACCAACACACACATTTATAGTACTATGTCTTTGCAGAAGTATTTTAAAGTAAATTACAGACATAGCAGAGAAACTGGACACTGTTTATGCAAGTGCAGTTCAGTACGCTAAAGAGTAGGTTACTAGCTCTTTGGTTCTTGATGGTAAGTGGTTTAAGTAAGAGCTATGAGCTGAAATGAGATACCAGAATTGAAAGCACTGAATAACATGTAGGAATTACTTAAAATTTTTACATTTAGCCCGAGTGTGGTGGCTAACGCCTGTAATCCAAGCACTTTGGAGGCCAAGGCAGGCGGATCACCTGAGGTCGGGAGTTCAAGACCAGCCTGACCAACATGATGAAACCCTGTCTTTAAAAAAAAAAATTTTACATTTGGATGATCCTCGTCTCAAGAAGTTATGTATGTACTCCTAAAAAAGAATGGATGTTGGCCAGGCTCAGTGGCTAACGCCTGTAATCCCAGCACTTCGGGAGGCTGAGGCGGACGGATCACGAGGTCAAGAGATCGAGACCATCCTGGCCAACATGGTGAAACCCTGTCTCTACTAAAAATACAAAAATTAGCTGGGTGTGGTGGCACGTGCCTGTAGTCCCAGCTACTTGGGAGGATAAGGCAGGAGAATTGCTTGAACCCAGGAGGCGGAGGTTGCAGTGAGCCGACATCATGCCGCTGCGCTCCAGTCTGGCGCCTGGCGACAGAGCAAGACTCTGTCTCAAAAAAAAAAAAAAAAAAAAAAGAATGGGTGTTATTTAAACTGGGTTTGGTGGCTAATGCTTGTAATCCCAGCACTTTGAGAGGCTGTGGTAGGAGAATTGCTTGAGGCCAGGAGTTAGAGACCAGCCTGGGCAACATAGTGAGGCCCAATCTCTAATATAAAATATTTTTTTTAAATGGATGTTTAAATGCTTTTAAGGTTAATATGTATTCAATCTTAATACTTCAGAAATAACTTGACTCCAACATAGTATAATGTTCAGATTTATTCATATTCAAAATGTTTTCTTTATGTTTCACACTTGACACCCTTGCCTTCCCCAAACCGATCATTTTCCTGGCCCCAAATGGTGAGATACTGGTGGTAGGCAGGTTGTTCTTACTAAACTTCTAACCCACATTGCAAACAGCAGACACAGTTGGTATTTAATATTTCCCATTTTATAAAATTCCCAATCAAAATAGCAGGCCTGATATGTTTGGAAGGTTCAGGTGACTTTTTAATCTCTTAGAGATTCATGTGATATTGAATGGGATTCATTCCAGTAACTGATTTCCCTGCAGTAAATTTAGTAGTTTTTTTATGTTCATTCTTGAAGTACTAGTGGATTTTAAATATTGAAATTTGCAATATTAAAGAAAGTCAAAGAAAGCAAGTTTGATTACCATAGATGATAGAATATTGCAGAAATTTCTAATGCATTAATAGAAGCCATGAGAGCAGCTCTGAGATGTGATTCTTGGCTTTCAGTAACTTAGCCTTTTATAAAATAGTTTACCCAGTGAGGAAAAGACTGTAGAGTTGTGAATCAGACCTTTTGATTACACCCCTCCATAAAAAGGCAATATATTGTGTGTTTAGACTAATTCTAAAATGTAGCCAGCTTTAACCGACATTTTAATGAATTGACCACTAAACCAGCTAGGACATAAAATCAATCTTCCTTTTAGACCTTAATTAGGCAATGAAAACTGCAATTTTGGATTCAGATTTAAGAAATGGTTATGGAGAGCCTATTATTTATTTTAGTACTTCTGTGGTTTTGTGCACAGTCAATCCTGATAAACTTGGCCTCTCAGAGGTTAAGTCAGAGTCAGTTCCATTGACCCAGGAAAGCGGGGCCTGTGGGCAGATGGTATTCCAATACAGACATGCCGAAACCAGATTTAAAAATACATGGAGTACTTTAATACTTGCATTAACTAGTAAACAATTTTAATTAAAAAAAAAAAAACCCACTGATATGGTTAGGCTTTGTGTCCCCACCTAAATCTCATCTTGAATTATAATCCCTATTATCCCTGTAATCCCACCTATCAAGGAGAGACTGGGTGGAGGTGATTGAATGATGGGGCGGCTCCCCCATGCTATTCTTGCGATAGTGAGTGAGTTCTCGCGAGATCTGATGGTTTTATATGGGGCTCTTCCTCCCTGCTTGGCACTTCACCTTCTTGCTGCCTTATGAAGAAGGTGCCTTGCTTTCCCTTCACCTTCCGCCATGATTGTGTTTCCTGAGGCCTTCCCAGCCACTCTGAACTGTGAGTCAATTAAAACTCTTTCCTTTCAACTCTATTGTTGAAACATCAAACAAAAAACTCTTTCCTTCATAAATTACCTAGTCTCAGGCAGTTCTTTATAGCGGTATGAAAATGGACCAATACACCCATGCAGCTATTATTATTTTACTACTTACATGAAAATAAGATTTATTT
Source organism: Cheracebus regulus (assembly GCA_963574635.1). Classification (NCBI taxonomy): domain Eukaryota; kingdom Metazoa; phylum Chordata; class Mammalia; order Primates; family Pitheciidae; genus Cheracebus; species Cheracebus regulus. The sequence continues at coordinate 5,388 of CAUYQU010036906.1, forward strand.
AAAAATTATAAAATTACCTAATAGTTCATTGTAAGTTGCCTTATATACATTTAATATTTAAAGTTTTTATTTTATTTTATTTTATTATTTTTTGAGATGGAGTCTTGCTCTGTCACGAGGCTGGAGTGCAGTGGTGTGATCTCGGCTCACTGCAACCTCCGCCTCCCAGGTTCAAGCAGTTCTCCTGCTGCATCCTCCCGAGTAGTTGGGATTACTGGTGCCCACCACCACGCCCGGCTAGTTTTTGTATTTTTAGTAGAGACAGGGTTTCACCATGTTGGCCAGGATGATCTCAATCTCCTGACCTTGTAATCCACCCACCTTGGCCTCCCAAAGTTCTGGGATTACAGGTGTGAGCCACCACGCCTGGTCTTTTTTTTTTTTTTTTTTTTTTTTTTTTTTTTTTTTGAGATGGAGTCTTGCTCTGTCACCTAGGCTAGAGTGCAGTGGCACAATCTCGGCTCACTGCAACCTCCGCTTCCTGAGTTCAAGCAATTCTCCTGCCTCAGCCTCCTGAGTAGGGACTGGGATTACAGGTACCCGCCACTGCTCCCAGCTAATTTTTGTATTTTTAGTAGAGATGGTTTCACCATCTTGGCCAGGGTGGTCTTGAACTCCTGACCTCATGATCCACTCACCTCGCCCTCCCAAAGTGCTGAGATTACAGGTGTGAGCTACCGCACCTGGCCCTATTTAAAGTTTTTCCATGAACACACCTCTTTTCAAATTGTCAGTTTATCTCCCAACTATATGTATAATTTTATTTGGAAATGACATCAAAACTTCACATTTGAGACACTTCCTAAATAGGTGGCCCAGTCCAAGTGGCCTTTCTGATAATGGCCTTTCCCTCCTGTCTCACCCTGTTCTTGGTCTCTGGGAGGGAAAAAGCCAGATTCCAAGCAAGAAGCTGAAGTTCTTTGGCCACTGACTTGCTACTCACTTTTGCTTTGAAAAATTCCCTCTCCTTCTTTTCTTTCATTCTAATTTTCTGATGAGTAACATACCTACAGGAGAAGGAACAGCTTCTAAGTGTGTAGTTTGAAGGGTTTTTGCAAATTGAATACACCTGTTTCACCAGCTCACATATCAAGAAACAGAATGTGACATGAACATCCCTGTAGTCCTCTATGAGCCCTCTTCTTTCCATTACTTCCCCCATAAGGATAACTATTATACTATCCTAGTTTTCCTGGAGTTATTTTTTTTTGCCCTTAAATTAAATCTTTAAAAATTATACTTTTTTTGTGTGTCTGACTTCTTTCATTTTCATCCGTACTGTTTCAGACAGTCCTAGATGATTTATTATGTGAATAGACTGACTTATTTATCTTTTCTACTGGTAATAGGCTTTTGAGTAATTTCCAGTTTGGGAATATTATGAATAATAATCCTCTGAACATTTTAGAACAGGTCTTTTGAGTTGTCTATCTTTTTAAAAAAATTAATTTGCAGCCTCGCACGATGGCTCACGCCTGTAATCCTAGCACTTTGGGAGGCCGAGGTGGATGGATCACCTGAGGTCAGGAGTTCAAGACCAGCCTGGCCATCATGGTGAAACCCCATCTTAAAAAAAAAAAACTAATTTGTAAGAGTTTTTTTTTTTAGATGGAGTCTTGCTCTGTTGCCCAGTCTGGAGTGCAATGGCATGATTTCAGTTCACTGCAACCTCCACCTCCTGGGTTCAAGTGCTTCTTTTGCTTCAGCTTTCTGAGTAGCTGGGATTACAGCTGCACACCACCACATCCAGCTAATTTTGTATTTTTAGTAGAGACAGGCATTCACCATGTTAGCCAGGTTGGTCTTGAACTCCTGACCTCAGGCGATCCACCTGTCTGGGCCTCCCAAAGTACTCACAGGCAAGAGCCACCGAGCCTGGCCAAGAGTCCTTTGTCAGTTAGGTGTGTAGGAAATAAATTTTCTTCTTCTGGTTTGTTTTTTTATTCTTGTTTCTTGTGATAAATGGAAGTATATGCATTTAATTTAATCTGGAGTATCAGTATTTTTTTGTTTTTTTGTTTTTGAGACAAAGTCTTGCTTGTTGCCCAGGGTGGAGTGTAGTGGTGCAATCTTGGCTTATTGCTACCTCCGCCTCCTGGGTTCAAGCAATTCTCCTGCCTCAGCCTCCCAAGTAGCTAGGATTACAGGCATGCGCCACCATGCCCAGCTAATTTTTTTTTTTTTTTTGTATTTTTAGTAGTGACAGGGTTTCACCATATTGGCCAGGCTGGTCTTGAACTCCTAACCTTGTGATCTGCCCGCCTCGGCCTCCCAAAGTGCTAGGATTACAGGAGTGAGCCACCGCACCCGGCCAGTGTTTTTTCTTTATAGTTCATTTTCATAATTTTTAAAATAAATCTTTGCCTAATCCAAAATCAAGAAATTTTTCCGTGTTTTCTTCTAAAAGGTTTTGTTTTATCTTTTAAATTTATATCTGCAATTTTACTTATAAAATTGATTTTGTGTATGGTATAAAGTAGAGACCAAGTTACCTGCTTCTCAATATGAAAATTAAGTTGGTCCAGTATAATTTATTAAAAAGACCTTCCTGTTCCCATTGAACTGCGGTGTCATCTTTGTGATAAATTAGGTGACAGTATATGTGGATCTATTTCTGAACCATCTACTCTGTTCCATTGGTCAGTTCATCTATCATTGCCAGTAACATGCTTTTCTAATTACTATACCTTCATAATAAGCCTTTTTTCCCTCAAATTCCTTTTGACCATATAATAATTCTTGAAATATGGCAGCGTAAGTCCTCCGGTTTTGTTATTATTGTTCTTCTAGATTGTCCTAACTTTGTTTGACCATATATTTCACTTTTAAAAAATCAATTTCTCAGTTCTCTCTCTCTCTCTCTCTCTCTCTCACACACACACACACACACACACACACACACACACACACACACATTATTATGTATCTGTTGGGGTTTTGATTAGGGTGACATTGAATTACAGATTTGGGGAGAACCTACATCTTTACTGGTCATTCAGTCCATGAATATGATATATTTGCCCATTTATTTAGGTTTTCTTTTATTTTCTTTTATTTATTTTTGAGATGGAGTCTTACTCTGCTGTGAGACTGGTGTGCAGTGGCATGATCTCTGCTCACTGCAACCTCTGCCTCCCAGATGTAAGCAATTCTCCTGCCTTAGCCTCTGGAGTAGCTCAGATTACAGGTATGTGCCACCTCGCCCAGCTAATTATTTTGTATTTTTAGTAGAGATGGGGTTTCACCATATTAGCCAAGCTCGTCTCGAATTCCAGACCTTGTGATCCATCCACCTCAGCCTCTCAAAGTGCTGGTGCTGGGATTACAGGCATGAGCCACCGTGCCTGACCTCATGCCTGCTATGTCTCAACTTTTACTTCCTCCTTCTTTTTTTTTTTTTTTTTTTTTTTAAAGACGGGGTTTCACCATGTTGGTCAGGCTGGTCTTGAACTCCCAACTTCAGGCAATCCGCCCGTCTTGGCCTCCAAAGTGTTTGGATTACAGGCGTGACCCACCACGCCCGGCACTTCCTCCTTAGAGACAAGAGACAAGAAAGAGGGGTTTCTTTCCTCATTTCCTCCCTTTGAGAACCTCACTTACTAGTAATAGTGGGGGTTCTCAGTCTTAACTTCACTATTTGGGTCATTCTGTGAGATCAAGCGATAGTGATTTATATAATATACTTGCGATGACGTTTTCTGAGGAACTACAGTGGTAACAAACCTTCTAATTATTTGGAGAAACAAAGGTAGCAAGTAGGGGAATAGTAAGCAAGTACCTATTACCAATAGTATTCCTATGATGAGGGTTTTAAATCCTCCCAAGGATAAGGACCAACCTCCAAATAAAGGTTCAAGGTTAACAATCCATGCCAAACTTGCACAGGCACATGTGCCAGTTTTGTCATGTCTTTTGCAATGTTTCTCACTCATGCAGTATGGGTACACATAGGACATTCATCCAAAGCTTCCCCGATTTCTAAGTTTGCCATGAGGGCTAACATGATTAAAATAGGAAGCAACATTTTACACCAGGCATGGGCAAGGAATGTCCTTCAAGGAACAGCAACGAAGACAGCATAACAGCAGAACAGTGAATATTACTAGAATAGCACCACGTATTAAGATTTCAGTCCAAATTTACTTATCTGACAAGCACTCCTCAGGCTTCAGCCGTGCAGTGACTAGTCAACTTCCAGTTGTGTGATTAGAGCAGGGCTCGACCAGTCCTCAGGATTCATCACATTTGAGACAGAACTGGGTTGGTCTTGGTCGTTGTCCTTGTTGATGATGCACCTCAAAGTCAGCCTGGTAGGGCGCTCTGGATCTGGTCGGCTAGTCCACTTGTCTTGGGCCGCCGCTGACTTTAGTTGGCTGTGATGGATCCAGGGCACTTCGAGATTTTTTTTTTTTTTTTTTAAAGACAGGGTTTCACCATGTGGGCCAGGCTGGTCTTGAACTCCTGACCTCAGGCGATCCGCCCGCCTCAGCCTCCCAAAGTGCTGAGATTACAGGCGTGAGCCACTATGCCCGGCCTTTTTTTTTTCTTTAACTTCAGCAATCTTAACAGCAGTAGGAGTAAACAGGATTACAATAATGGGCCCGTCCCACATAGGTCTAAGTGTGGTGGGGTTCCATTTTTTCTTTTTTCTGTTTGAGAACACCTCATCTACTACATCTTTACAGTAATGTGATGGGAATTCTTTTGGTTCCCCTAGAAACAACAAAGCAGCTGGATTTAGGGTCTTCACTGTCTCTACGGTTATGTTCACATAACAGTCCTTGATATTTAGCTATGCTTGGATTAGACAGACAGTGATGCTCTTTCTGGTCCAGCAGGGTTATTACAGTCTGTGGCACTCAAATAGTTAACTTCTGTCCTAGCGTTAATTTGCCAGCTTCTTGGGCCAGCAAGGTAGTTGTGCTACTGCTCTAAAGCAGGGTGGCCAGGCCAATGCCACTGTTTAGTTGTTCAGATAAATAGGCCACAGGTTTATGCCACGATTCTTGCATTTCTCTTAAAACTCTTACTGCTGTCCCTTTTCTTTCATGTACATACAAGAAGAAAGATTTTGTCTGATTGGGAGGCCTAAAGCTGGGGCTTGTGTTAATTAAGGCCTTTTGCTGTCTCCCAGAGGAGGGACTCTTTCTTACCCCGGTTTGTAGCTTAGCCAAACGTGAGAAATTCGGGATCCAAATGCAGCAGAGAGCAGTTGCATCATTAGAAGCAGTGAAGAGGGTGTTAGTTTAAGTAACAGGGCAGAAAAATGTAGATTAGAAGATGAGAAAAAATAAACAAATCCTAAGTAGGATTCACTTAGTCTTGTGTTGTCTTCTTCAGTGTTCCCCAGGTGACGTCTGGCACTTGTGTTCTAGGCTGGCTTGAGTTTTTCTCTCCTTTCAGTCCTTTGATGAGGATGAAGTCTCCTGGCTTGTGCTAGTGTACTGGAAATTCCAGGTTGTGCCTGTGCTAAGAGACTTTTATAATATTTGTAAAAGACCAGGTTAGTGCTTTAAGAAGAACTTGCTTTAACTAGATGATACTTTTAAACTTTTAACCAATATGTTTACATACACAATTTCTTTTTCAACATAATGTTTTAAAATTTGCTTAGACCTTTAACACAAAATTTATACAAACTACTTGCATAAATCCCTTCTATAACATTTTTACAACTTTCACTGACAAACTCAGACATGTGTAACCTTTGTCTTATAACCTTCCTTATTAAGGGTGCGATCTTATAACTTTCTTAATATTTCTTTCCTTCTTCGTTTATATTTCTCTCTTCGTCTTTCTGTAACTCTCTTTCTCTTTGCCTTCCTTACATCTCTCTCTTTCTCTCTCTCTCACTAATGTTGTCTGTCTAGGTCAAACAGTTCATTGCCATAAGCCAAGGGGCTGTGTGGTGAGCCGTGGGCTCAAGATTAGACTTAATTAGGGCTATTTCAAGATTTTATATCAAATAAACTGAGTAAGCCAAGTTACTTAATTATGTGTTCTTTACTAGACTGCAATCTTTCCTTGTTTACCTGACTTATCAGTAAACAGTGTTAAAGCATTAGGCCCGGAGAATCTCTCTTTGCCTTCCTTAAAGGAATTTTGATGATGTTAGGATTAACTTAGCAACTGACTACATTAATCATTAAGATGGCAAGTTGAAATTGGTAACATGAAGTTTAAAAGGAAATCTGAAAATATCTCTGGAAGCAGAGACTTAAATAATATACTTTAACCATGTGTTTAAAGCCACAGGTAGGATATCTTAAATCTTGCAATTGAGTTTCTAGGCTGACCAAGTTTATGGACTTTAAACTGGCAAACTGTTCTGAAAACAATGACTTACTAGCGGAGTAAGGACTATTCTAAATTTGTCTCTCATGCCTATGGTTTTACTACACTTACATACAAAATTTTACTTTCTGAGAATGGGCTTAACATTTTTACCTTTTAACTTAACTGATATTACTTAATGTGGTTTAAAGTTCTCCTTTAAAGGGTGTAGTTTTACATGCTTAGCTTTTAATTGCTTTTTTTTAAACTAATTTGTGAGCCTTTTTTATAGCTGATTGAAATTTATTATCTAAATTTGCAAAATTAGGGGTAAATGAGGCTTGTACTAGTAGTGTTGCCTTTTAAGATGGAAAACAGGGTTTTGCAACTTATTAATTAGGAAATTCTTTTCCACTGAGAAAAGCTGTATGGCTGGCTTTTAATTGCTCCTTACTAATTTATGGGCTTTTAGTAACTTTTCTCCTTTCAGAAGTTACTTTTGTACTGAAATTGGATTTTTAAAAGAATTACGATAAGGGTAGAGTTGGCATCACTACAGTGGCTAATATTAGAGAAAGAGGTTTTACAAATCCTTAGATTTAACTTAAATCTTAGCAGAAAATTACAATTTGGGGGTCGCTTGTATAGAAAGAACAGAACATTTTCTTTCCTCAAAGCCTGATTTGTTTATGAATGAATGACACCTGGAGTGACCAGTTAAACTTTCTGGTCTTGCCTTTTATATTCAAGAGGGCACTAGAAAAAATGGCTGGAAACTTTTAGGTAGCTTTCCTGAAACCAAAATTTGTTATACAGCTCTTGCAACTCAATCCTGAGATGAAGCGCATATTCATTGAGAGGATTTCAGACCCACGAAGCTGTGCCTGAAAGTCTCCCAGATGCTCAATGATGACTGGTACTCTTCTGTACCAAATCCTTTACCTTTAATAAAACTTTAACATGAATGATCTAATCAGTTGTAATCCTTGCAAAATTGAACTGTGAACTCTGGTTATTGGGTGGCAGCTTTATTCCCCTTTCTTTTTTTTTTTAATTGCATTTTAGGTTTTGGGGTACATGTGAAGAACATGCAAGATTGTTGCATAGGTACACACATGGCAGTGTGATTTGCTGCCTTCCTCCCCATCTCCTATATCTGGCTTTTCTTCCCCTTTCTTTCTTTAGACAGGGTCTCGCTGTGTCACCCACGCCGGAGTGCAGCGGCATGATCTCAGCTCACCGCAGGCTCAAGCAATCCTCCTGGGCTCAAGCAATCCTCCCACCTCAGCCTCTCAAGTGGTGGGGACCACAGATACGTGCCACCATGCCCAACTAGTTTTTGTACTTTTGTAAAAACGGGGTTTCACTAAATTGGCCAGACTTCTCTTAACTCCTGGGCTCAAGTGATCCACCCACCTCAGCCTCCCAAATTGCTGGGATTACAGGTATGAGCCACCATGCCCAGCCTCGCTTTCAGATCTATTACTTCTGGCAGAGATGCTTTGTATCTGTTCCACACATGTGTGGTTGAGGGATCAGTGAAAGATACTGGCAGACAGAATTTGGATACTCCCTTTCTGACTCTTTCCTTCCAACATTCACCTACTCTCTTCACTGGCAACCGTTTCCTGAACTTCAGTTTTCTGGTTCCCCAGGCCATTTTCCACCAAGCTTTTCTAGGCCCTGATGCTTCTGGCATCATCTGTACTTGGTCTCATGCTGGAAGTTCCAAAAAGTGATAACTCACTTTGTAGGACTCCCCTCTTCCAAACAAGTACACTCCCATTGAGTGTCTTCTACTTACTCTCCAGTAATTTGGTTACTGCTGTTTGTTTAGGTTTAGCATTTATGGTTCAGTTCCTTTTCTTTTTTCTTTTCTTTTCTTTTTTTCTTTTCTTTTCTTTTCTTTTCCTTCCTTTCTTCCTTTTCTTTTCTTTTCTCCTTCCTTCCTTTCTTTCTTTTCCTTTTTTTCTTTCTTTGACAGAGTCTCACACTGTCACTTGAGCTGGAGTGCCATGGCACCATCCTGGCTCACTACAACCTCTACCTCCTGGGTTCAAGTGATTCTCTGCCTCAGCCTCCAAAGTAGCCACTGGGATTACAGGCATGCGCCACCACATCCAGCTAATCCTTTTATATTTAATTGGGTTTCATTATGCTGGCCAGGCTGGTCTCGAACTCCTGACCTCGTGATCTGCCAGATTCAGCCTCTCAAAGTGCTGGGATTACAGGCATGAGCCACCATGCCTGGCCTGGTTAATGGTTATTTTCTATGGATAATTCAGTCTAGTTTGATCTTACTTTATCACTAATGGAAGCGGGACTTCTGATGAGATTTTTAAATTATTGCCATTTTCCATGAAAGTTGTTTTAAAATGAAAAAAAAAAAAAAAAAAAAGCTAAATTTTAGTTTAGTTTTAAGCAGAGAAAATATATTGCCGGAGAGAGATCCAAGATGGCCGCTTAGCAGCAGCTCAGGATTGTAGCTCCCAGTGAAAGTGCAGAGAGTGAGTGGACGCCGCAATTTCAGACGAATTTCTGTTGCCCACAAACTGGGAGATTCCCGGCAGAGGAGCAACATGGGCCGGCGCAGCTATTTTGCCAGTGCCCCAGTGCAGCGTGGCGTTGTGCTTCGGTACAGAGTATACGGGACTGGGTGCCTTTTTAGTCGGGCTCGGCTGGTCCCATCCCCACAAGGAGAACAGCAATTGAAAGCGCTGAGGACTGAGAGTTTCGCAGCAAGCACAGCTGAACCCAGGAAGGCCTAGCTCTGTGGGGAAGGGGCACCCCCCGAAGGAAAACTAAGAAACAGAAAAAACTTCCATCACCAACCAGCCGGACGTCCACTCAGAGACCCAATCTGAAAGTCGGCAATTACAAAGATGACAGGTGGATAAATCCACAAAAATGGGAAGAAACCAGTGCAAAAAGGCTGAGAACACCCGAAATCAGAATGCCTCTCCTCCTACAGGGG
>CAUYQU010036907.1:0-42920 GCA_963574635.1 Cheracebus regulus
GCGGGTTGCCTTGGCAACAGCAGGCTGCCTCCGCAATGGCGGACTTCCTCTGTCGTGGTGGAGTGCCCCGTAATGGCCGACACCCCTCCCCCACAGAACTGGACCGTCCTTGGTTCAGCTGCGCCTGCTGCGAAACTCTTAACCAAGAGCGTTTCCAATTGCTGTTTTAGCCGAGCCTGATCACCTGGCTCGCTTTCTCAGAGCCTTTTGTTTTTTTAGTTGAATGGTCGACTCCCAGGTGTTCCAGTCGCCTGTTGAAAAGGCGCCAGGATCTGTGTGATTTCCCCTGCGGGGACACACTGCGCAGGCTGAAACAGCGGTGCTGAGATTCGTAGAGCTTTTCTGCCTGGGGATCTCCTGGGCTGGCTCCCTGCTTCAGTCCCCTTTTTAATCTGCCTTCCCGTAGCTCCACTCGCCAGTTCAAAGGGCACACAGACCAGTGTATTTTGTATGGAGACCCGCCGCGCCGCCGGCGCTGGCAAAGCAGCCGCCTCGGCCGAAACAGCCGTGCCGGCCGAAACAGCCGCGCCGGCCAAAACAGCCGCGCCGGCCCAAACAGCCGCACTGGCGACCCGTGGCGCTGCTCCGCCTGGGAATCTCCTGGTCTGGGGGTAATAACAATCCGTCTGGAAATGCGGCGTCCACTCACCCTCTGCACTTTCACTGGGAGCTGCAATCCTGAGCTGCTCCTAATCCACCATCTTGGATCTCTCTCCTACAAATACAATTTATTTAATAGATATAGGACTATTTGGATTATCCATTTCTTCCTGAAGAAGCTTTGACAGTTTGTGTCTTTCAAGGAATTTGTCCATTTTATCTAAACTGTTGAATGTATTGACATAAAGTTGTTTATAAATGTCTTTATTAGTCTGTTAATATTTGTAAAATCTGGAGTAATGTTTCTCTCATTCCTGATATTGGAAATCTGTGTGTTCTTTTTTCCTTATCATTCTTACTAGAGGCTTATCAATTTTATTGCTCTCTTCAAAGAACCAGCTTTTGATTTCACTAATATCCTCTATTTCTTTTCTATTTCATAGATTTCCACTTGAATATTTGTTATTTCTTTCATTATGCTTATTTTGAGATTAATTTGGTCTTCTTTTTCTATGTTTTTATGGCCAACTTGTTGATTTGTGTATTCTCCATGCATTTCTATCCATTGATGCTTCAGGTATTTTGAAGTTCTGCTATTAGGTACAGGAACATTTAGGATTCTTATGTCCTTTGGAAGAATTGACTCCCTTAATCATTATTAAATGGCCTCTGTTTATTTCCAGTAATATTCTTTGCTTTGAAATCTACTTTGCCTTATATTAATAGAGCATTCAGTTTTCCTTTTGTTTTAGTATGATACATCTTTTCCTATACCTTTACTTTAATCCAAATGACAGATAATAACAAATGTTCATGAGAATGTGGAGAAATTGGAACCCTCATACACTGATGGTGGGAATGAAAAATGGTGCAGCCAATTTGGAACTCTGGCAGTTCCTCAAAAGGTTAAGTATATAGATACCATATGACTCAGTAATTCTGCTTCTAGATATATGTCCAAGAGAAAGACACATCCACAGAAAAACTTGTATGTAAATGTTTACAGGATCAATACTAATAATAGCCATAAACTAGAAACAATCCAAATATCCATCATCTAATGGGTGGATAGATAAAAAGTGGTATATCCATAAGATGTAATGTATTGGGCAATAAAAAGGAAATAAATGCTAATACATGCTACAACATGAGCGAAATATGAAAATATTATGCCAAGTGAATAAAGACAGTCCCAAAAGGCCTCATGTTATATCATACAATTTATATGAAATATCCAGAATAGGTAGATGATATGGTTTGGCTCTGTGCCCCCACACAAATCCCACCTTGAATTGTAATAACCGCCACGTGTCAAAGGCAGACAATTGAAGGTGAAGACAATTGAATCACGGGGGCAGTTTCCCCCAGGCTTTTCTTGTGATAGTGAGTTCCCATGAGATCTGATGGTTTTATAAGGGGCTTCCCCATTCACTCAGCACTCATTCTCTCTCCTGACTCCCTGTGAAGAAGTGCCTCCTACCATTATTGTAAGTTTCCTGAGGCTTCCTCAGCCATGTGAAAACTGTGAGTCAATTAAACATCTTTTCTTTATAAATTACCCAGTCTCAGGTAGTTCTTCAAAGCAGCGTGAGAATGGACTAACATAGTAAATTGGTACCACAGAGAGTGGGGTGCTCCTATAAAGATACCTGAAAATGTGGAAACGACTTTGGAACTGTGTAACAGGCTGAGGTTGGAACAATTCGGAGGGCTCAGAAGAAGACAAAAAATGTGGGAACGTTTGGAACTTTCTAGAGACTTGGAGATCTCAGAAGACAGAAATATGAAGGAAAGTTTGGAACTTCCTAGAGACTTGTTGAATGGCTTTGACCAAAATGCTGATAATGGCATGGACAATGAAGTCCAGATTAAGGTGGTCTCAGATGGAGATGAAGAACTTGTTGGGAACTGGAGCAAAGGTCACTCTTGCTATGGCAGCATTTTACCCCTGCCCTAGAGATCTGTGGAACTTTGAACTTGAGAAAGATGATTTAGGATATCTGGTGGAAGAAATTTCTAAGCAGCAAAGCATTCAAGAGGAAGCAGAGCATGAAAATTTGGAAAATTTGCAGCTTGACAATGTGATAGAAAAGAAAAACCCATATTCTGAGGAGAAATTTAAACTTGCTGCAGAAATTTGCATAAGTAACAAGGAGCCAAATATTAATCATCAAGACAATGGGGAAAATGTCTCCAGGGCATGTCAGAGAACTTCAAGGTAGTCCCTCCCATCACAGACCTGGAGGCTTAGGAGGGAAAAATGGTTCCATGGGCTGGGTCCATGGCCCCTCTGCTGTGCACAACTCCATACTTGGTGCCATGCATCTCAGCTGCTCCAACCATGGCTAAAAGAGGCCAAGGTACAACTTAGGCCATTTCTTCAGAGGGTATAAGCCACAATCCCTGGCAGCTTCCACATGGTGTTGGTCCTGCAGGTGTGCAGAAGACAAGAATTGAGGTTTCAGAATATCCACCTAGATTTCAGAGGATGTATGGAAAACCCTGGATGTCCAGGCAGAAGTTTGCTGCAGGTGTGAGGCCCCATGGAGAACTTCTGCTAAGGCAGTGTGGAAGGGAAATGTGACAGCTGTGAGAAGAGAGGCACCATGCTTCAGACCTCAGAATGGTAGATCGATGAACAGCTTGCATCATGTGCTTGGAAAAGCCACAGACACTCAATGCCATCCCATAAAAGCAGCTGGCATCGAGGTGGGAGGCTATATCTTGCAAAGCCACAAGGGCACAGTTGCCCAAGGCCTTGGGAGCCCATCTCTTGCACCAGCATGACCTGAATGTGAAACATGGAGTCAAAGGAGATTATTTCGGAGCTTTAAGATTTAATTCCTGCCTCATTGGATTTCGGACTTACATGGGGCCTGTAGCCCCTTTGTTTTGGCCAATTTTTCTCATTTGTAATGGGTATATTTACCCAATGCCTGTACCTCCATTGTATCTAGGAAGTGACTAACTTGGATTTGATTTTACAAGCTCATAGGTGGAAGGAACTTGCTTTATCTCTGATAAGACTTTGGACTTGGATTTTTACGTTCATGCTGGAATGAGTAAGACTTTGGGAGACTGTTAGAAGAGCATGATTTTGTTTTGAAATGTGAGGATATGAGATTTGGGAGGGGCAAGGGGCAAAAATGGGTTGGCTGTGTCCCCACCCAAATCTTACCTTGAACTTTAATAATCCCTTATGTCAAGGGTGAGACCAAGTGGAGATGACTGAATCATGGGGGCAGTTTCCCTCATGCTGTTCTCATGATAGTGAGTGAGTGCTCATGAGATCTAATGGTTTTATAAGGGGCTTTCCCCTTTGCTTTGCACTCATTCTCTCTCCTGATGCCCTGTGAAGAGGTTCCTTCCACCATAATTGTAAGTTTTCTGAGGTCCCCCAAGACATGCTGAACTGTGAGTCAATTAAACCTCTTTTCTTTATAAATTACTGGGTCTTGGGTATTTCTTCATAGCAGTGTGAGAACAGACTAATACAGTAGATTTATAGAGTAGCAAAGTAGATTAGTGGTTGCCCAGGGCTACAGTCAGGGATAGGGATCAGGTTGTGAGGAAATGGAAAGTGACTGTTAATGGGTATGAGATTTCTTTTGGGGATAATAAGAAAAAAAATTGAGACAGGATCTTGCTCATCATTCAGGCTGGAATGCAGTGGTGTGAACATCACACTGTAGCCTTGACCTCCTGAGCTCAAGTGATCCTTCTACCTCAGCCTCCTGAATAGCTAGGACCACAGGCATATACCACTGTGCCAGGCTAATTTTTAAATTTTTTGCATTAGCCTGTTCTCACACCACTAATAAAGACATACCCAAGACTGTGTAATTTAAAAAGGAAAGAGGTTTAATTGACTCACAGTTCTACGTGGCTGGGGAGGTCACACAATCATGGTGGGAGCTGAATGAGGAGCAAAGTCATGTCTTACATGGAGGCAGGCAAGAGAGAGCATGTGCAGGGGAACCCCTCTTTATAAAACCATCAGATCTCATGAGACTTATTCACTATCACAGGAACAGCATAGGAAAGAACCACCCCCATGATTTGATTACCTCCCACCAGGTCCCTCCCACAACACAGGAGAATTATGAGAGCTACAATTTGAGATTTGGGTGGGGACACAGAGAAACCATATCAGACGGGGTCTCTCTCACTATGTCACCCAGGCTGGTCTCAAACTCCTAGGATCAAGCAATTCTCCTGCCTTGGCCTCCCAAAGTGTTGGGATTATAGGCCTGAGACACTGTACCCAACCTGAAAGTGTTTTTAAATTGATTGTAGTGATGATTGCTCAACTATTAATGTATTAAAAACCATTGCGTACACTTTTTTTTAAGAAGAGGAATCATATAGTATATGAATAATATCTCAAAAAAGTTATGTTAAAAAAAAGTGACCTCTACTTTGAGAGTTACTCGTGAACTCAGTGAAGGCAGTTTCAGTAGAGTGGTGGAAATAGACTCCAGATTAAAGAGCATTGAGGAATGAATGAACGATAAGGAAGTAGATAACAAATGTCATCTAGCTTTCAAGACCTGTGACAAAGGAAATACAGTGGTACTAGAAAAGGGGGCAGATTTTATCAATGATAGACTGGATAAAGAAGATTTAGTACATATACACTATACTCTGCAGCCATGAAATGGAAAGAGATCATGTCTTTTGCAGGGACATGAATGGAGCTGGAAGCCATTATCCTCAGCAAACTAGTACAGAACAGAAAACCAAACACCACATGTTCTCACTTACAAGTGGGAGATGAACAATGAGAACACATGGACACATGGTGGGGAACAACATACGTTGGGGCCTGTTGTGGGGAGTATGGAGGGAGGGAGAGCATCAGGAAGAACAGCTAATGGATAAAGGGCTGAATACCTAGGTGATGTGTTGATCTGTGCAGCAAAGCTGCACATCCTGCACATGTACCCTGGAACATAAAAGTAGAAGGAAAAAAACACAAAAGAAATGGAAGAAATTTAATAAAATTTGCCACACTACCCTCAAGATTCTAACAATATATATGCCTATTAGCCAATTTTGACGGTATCTTTACCTCATATGTAACAAACATTTCAAATCTTTGCTCTCTGAAGAGGTTAAAAATGTATCCTTTTCTTGGGCCGGGCACGGTGGCTCACGCCTGTAATCCCAGCACTTTGGGAGGCCGAGGCAGGCGGATCACAAGATCAAGAGATCAACACCATCCTGGCCAACATAATGAAACCCTGCCTTTACTAAAACTAGAAAAATTAGCTGGGCATGGTGGCACGCACCTGTAGTCCCAGGTACCCAGAAGGCTGAGGCAGAAGAATCGCTTGAACCCAGGAGGTGAAGGTTGCAGTGAGCCAATATTGTGCCACTGCACTGCAGCCTGCTGACACAGTGAGACTTCATCTCAAAAAATAAAAATGTATAACTTTTTTTTCAGTTGAATTAATTTCATTTTCAGTTATCAGAGATTTTTTGTTACATATGTTTATCAACCATTTTTTCTTTTGTGAGTTTCCTTTTGATGTTATTCGCTTTTCTTTATTTTAATAAACAATTATATTGTTTGTTTAAAAAAGGGAGGTAGGCTTAAAGGAAATATGATTTTTTAAAATAAATAATCCAGTAGAGAGAAATAAAAGAAAGTTATTAGATCAGAAGAGGGGTGGGGTTGGGAGCAGTGACAGTTGCAAGATGCTGGAGTCCATAAAAACCTGAGTTTCAAATATTGGAAGAGGGTCTCTCTTTCTGATTTAAAAACAAAAAAAAAATTCTTCCTAAAATCTGTATAGGTCTAGCCTCTTCTCAAAGATAACTTGGTTGCTTTCACCGAGAGTTCCCATTGTTTTCATTTTAACAATTTCTCCTTATTAGTCAGAATTAGATTCAGGTCAAGAAAAGGATTACATTGCAAGAAACACAGTTCCCAAGGATTATAACAACATGTCTATTCTTTCATTTCAGGAATTGGCTTTGACATCAAAGACGTGAAATGATAGTCTCTCTCAAAAATGTTTTTATTTAGCTAAAAATAGAACTAATGCCATCTATATGGACAGATATGAAACTGCAGTTATTTTCAAATAGCTAAATAAATTTCTCTCCTTCAAATCAGAGCCTAGATGACCATTTTGGAACTCTGGAAGGAACATAACCATTGAACATTCCAATTTCTCTGTTACCTAGAATACAAAACTATTTGGTGATGGCTTTTTTTCCTACACTTGGTTTCTGGGTTCATTATTTTCCAAGGTTTAGTCCTGTCAGTCTTTCTAAAATACTTGTTTTCTGAATGCTTAAACTCAATCCCAGCTGAAAGACCCTGACAGAAATCCCTCATTGTAGTAAAGAGTTGGTCGTGAAAACTACTTTAAAAGTGTAGTGATGCTGGGTGCGGTGGCTCATACCTGTAATCCCAGCACTTTTGGGAGGCCATGGCAGGTGGACCACTTGAGGTCAGGAGTTCAAGACCAGCCTGAGCAACATGGTGAAACCTGATCTCTACTAAAAATACAAAAATTAGCCAAGTGTGGTGGCACATGCCTGTAATCCCAGCTACTTGGGAGGTTGAGGCATGAAAATCACTTGAACCCAAGAGTCAGAGGTTCCAGTGAGCCAAGATTACACCACTGCACTTCAGCCTGGGTGACAGCGCAAGATGCTGTCTCAATAATAATAATGTAATAGTGTAGTGACATGTTACCTTTATTAATTTTCTTATCTGTAGGCC
The DNA here is from genome assembly GCA_963574635.1 of Cheracebus regulus. NCBI lineage: Eukaryota > Metazoa > Chordata > Mammalia > Primates > Pitheciidae > Cheracebus > Cheracebus regulus. Next base: position 7,337 of record CAUYQU010036907.1, read on the forward strand.
ATAAATTGTCTCCAGATGGATAATCTGAGCCTGGGAAAAAGCATTCAGAAATGTAATGGAAGAGTTAGCACTCTGGGGACTGGCTCGGCCATGACACATTTGTGAAGAAGGAAGAACTTCTAACCTCTGTAATGTTTCAATACAGGAAGCCTTTTTGCCAGATCTCATTTTAATCAGTTGGAAGTAAGCTCAATGACGTGAATTTTGGTTGAACAATTTGTATCTACGGATTGAACATCTTTTTAGCCCCAATGTTCTTTCTGTTCTTTCTACAGAAATGTTGGCACAGAAGCCAGAAGTTACACAGTCCATAAGAAATGTTGTTACAAAGACATCCTGAATGTCGCTTCTGATACAGTCATCCATGGTGTTATGTCATCATTCTGCCCTGAGCCACTATGACTCATTCTTTGCCTTGGTGCTCACACTGAATTCACATAAATTCAAGATAAAATCCCTCCATATCATCTTAGGAAAATGGAATCATTTATTTTTTTCTGTGTTAATATTCCCTTATTATTCAATTTTCCTGATGCAGACAATGTTCATTTTAGAGAGGTGGTTTAACATAGTGATTAAGTGCACATACTTAAGGGCCCACACTGCCTAAACTTGAATCTTTGGCACTTACTTACTACTAGTTCAATAAGCTTTTTTCTACACCTCAGTAGTCTCATAAGTAAAATGGGAATAATTACAGCCTGCATAGGACTATGGTAGGAATGAAATTAATTCATTCCCATAAAGTGCTTAGAACAGTGGGCATATTCAGTATCTTTAGTAAATGTTTAGCCATTCTTATTAGCTGTCATTTTAAATTATCTAAGAAAATGATTCATATTATACAATTTGAATCTGAATATTGACTACCACATTAGGAAATTTGATAGTATCTGAGGAAACTCTCAAGGGCAAAACAAGCACTAACATATCACAGAGAACCAAGAAAGGTTCAAGTCTAAGGTTGCAGGAACAAGACCTTGGGCTCCAGCTATGGCTGTCCCCCCAACTAGCTGTGTGACATAGGGCCTTGATTTCTTGTCTGTAGTTAATTCTAGCCTCAAACAAGCTATCATTCCTTGAATTCAGTTTTTTTTTGTTCTGTCAGCTGAGTATACAATGTATACAAATCTGAACAGAAGTATCTATCAAATAGTTTCATGAAGTTAAAGAAATGAAAAATAACGTGAAGATCACAAAGTCCAAAGTATGAGTTTGAGTGCTCCTGTCCCATAACACATTTCCTTGTGTGAACACTTTAATGAGAGTTCCACTAAATAAGGCAGAGAAAAGTTCATGAGCCTTTCTAAGACTTTGCAATATCATGCATGGTACTGGAATATCGCTGACTTCCTTGCTGTGGCTGACCAGAAGTTGGATTCCTGGCCTATGACTCTATTTCTAATCTGGAAATTCTTATATTAATAATGTGGCATCCCATAAATCACTTTTTAGGAAAAAACAGAATTAGTGGTACATCATTTGAAATAATGACGATTTATAAAATTACTGGACTTCTGAAAAATCTGTTTCATCAGAGATGACTAAAATAAAAACTCATGAAAAATAATGAAATGATGGTGTTTTACACACGGATTTATTTTAAAGTTTAATAGGCCATCACAAAGCATTTAATAAAAATAGTTTTAAATACATTTTAGAAGTCTTAAGTAAAGTCTCTGTTTATAATTCTCCCACCTCCACCTCCCAACTAGCTGGGACTATAGGCACATGCAACCACACCTGGCTTAAAGGTGCAGTTTTAATGGCAGGTTTCAGACTTCTTAAGCTACATAATGGCTAATAGTCAGCTTAAGGACTTAAAAAGTGTACATTTATTAAAAAAAAAATGGGGAAATTCACCAAAATGTTTTGTAAACATTATAAACAAACATCTACTGTATAATGTGGAAGAAAATTTTATGACCAACTTGGAAAGGTTTAAATCTTGTATTTTATAATATTATTTTACAAAGTTACTATTTCTATAAAATTTTCATTATACATTCTGGTTTCAACTTCCTTATGTGTCACATTCACTAATATCAAAGACAGGTTTGTAAAATATACATATAAAACTATAGACATACATAGTTCTTTTTTCCCCTGGCATAATGCCTCTTCATAAGAACATATGTGGTCTAAGGAACAATCAGAGCATAGCAAAATGCTGCCTTAATTGTTTAATTAAATGTTGTGTGTCCACATGCTCTGGAAATGCTGCTTCAGACTTCTGCGCAGCAACATAGCTTCTCTGCAGATCTCCAATCTGCAAAAAATACCAGAATAAGACCATAGAATGAGATCAGAAAAAATAAGTAAGGAATTAAAAAAGAAAGTAAGACATACTATCTGCAGGCTGTAGAAATTCAAAGGGTTCTTTTTTTGTTTTAACAAGCCCACAACTAACATAATAACTGAAGGGGTTCTTAAAGGCAAATTGCTTAATTATGCTAAAAGTAGCATAATTTTAGAATTCTAGATTATAATTCAATTTTGAAAAATATGTGAGAAAGATAAAATAACCAATTATATAAATAAATTACAGCTGTCTGGTAATGAATTTAGAAATCTATGTTTTCTTTTCCTGTCACTGATTATAAACGTAAAATGAATGACATTTGCATGATGAAACAGCCAGCTCTAGATAGCTCAGAAAACTTGGGAAAACTGTATGGTATCACAAAAAATATATTCTGATTAGAGTTATTACCTTTTAGACAGAAAATGTAAGCAAAAATGACTCTAATTAAGGCATGATAACATGCTTTGGGAGGTTTTAAGTGGTGCTGGCACAATAATGCTGGGAAAATACCTGGTTTTAAAAGTTTATAAAGGGTGTCTCTGATTTTCAATGAACTTTGTATTAATTCCCAAAGAAAAACATAATACTGTCTGAATGTATCATTTTTATTGATACATAATAACTTTTATTTATGAGGTACATGTGATATTTTGATACAAGCATACAAGGTATAATGATCAAATCAGGGTAACTGGGGTATCCATCACCTCAAATATTGATCGTTTCTTTGTGCTGGGAACATTCCAAATCTTGTAGCTATTTTAAAATATACAACAAATTATCATTAATTACAATCTGAGTATATTTTGATTCATGAATATATTCCAGAAAGGAAGAGATTTTTGGTATATATACACAAAATCTAGATCAACTCTGGTAGATTTTTGGTAACAATGTATATGTATTAAAACAGAAATTAAGTTTCCTTTTTAAAATCATAGTACTTCTTTTTAATATACTATTTTATCTTATGGAAGTGTAGCCTTTTGCTTAAAGAAGATGTCCCATTTGAGTTATATATTACTAAAATGTGATGCTATTCCTGAAGGTAACCCAGCCTTCTGGGAGGTTTAACTAACTAAGCAGTAGGACGGTGCCGTGGGAATCTGGACGTCACTGGGAGCTGGGTGCTAATCTGAAACCTGCCACTCCCATAGGACACAGAAGTCTTTTAATGTCTATAAGCCTTGGGTTCCATTAGAAATTAAGCTGCATGAGGTGGAAGTTTTTGTCTGTTTTATTCATCATTACATCCTCTGTGCCAAAAACAAGGCCTGGTATATCGCAGAGGCTCAATACACAGAACATCAGTCATGAAAAAATGAGTGATGAAGGCGGGGTAGTTGGGAGAATTAGAGAAGGTATGTAAAGCACCTAGAACAGTGGCTAGTACCTACAGGTGCTCAATAATTACAACTTATGAATGACAGCTTATGTTATTTTCAGTACAGAAATGACAGTGTAGATGGCTTCATATTTATGCTATGAAAAATAACATCTTTTTAAATATCTTGCGGTCTATCAAGACTAATTTACATCACAAATATTTTTAGCCATTTCCTTATTCTCAAAACAGACTTACCTTCTAAGTACAAGCTAGTTATTAGATGTCTTTTGCTTGTTTTCTTATTGTTAAAAATGGCATGTGGTTCCTTTTAGCTTTTGGATATTAACTGACTTGCAACATAGTATTAAGTTTTATTTCCTCCATGTTCCTCATAGCTAAGATAGCTTTAACATTAGAATATCCCTAATTGTACAGCAATTGTGCCAGAAACTTGGTGGCAATATGATCTACAAATAATACACAGGACTTTGTTGCTGTAAAAGCCAATAACTAAATACTTCCCGGGCAAGAAGTTATTAAATGAGTACTTCTTCAATGACTAAATGCCATATTTCAAAACATAAAATAATTATATAACCTATAGTGCTGTTTAGTCAAAATTAAAAGTTTTAAAAAGTGTCCCCTGAAGTAAAGATATATATATATATATATAGTAATTAAGAGTTTTAAAAAGCCATTTATTTCAGGAAGATGAGGTTAGAATTCCCTTATTTATTTGTACTTTTTTTTTTAAACCAAGAAAGAAAAAGAACAGATCAGATGATAAATTAATAAAGAAAGAGAATACCTTATCAGAGACTGTTGCAAAATTAAAATGCGGTTCATACATATGGGGTGCTAAAGATGATGCAGTTTGTAATAGTGCCCTTGCCTGTGTATAAAAATAAAGAAAAACCAAAGTCATATAAACATATATCAGCACTGTATTTGTGATTTTTTTTTGATAGAAGAATTATTTATCTATGACAGGACTTCAATAAACATGAGCCTGTGATAAATACAGACAACATTCCTCTTGAAATACAATGACTTACTGAAATACAATTAACTACTGATACCTTGCCAAAATTATGTTAATAACAAATGCTTCACAAGACAGAGTAAATAAGAGAATTGAAAATTCAGAGTACACTTAAAGTTATCTGGGAACCAACGTTCTCACAGAGTTTATATTTCAATGTGACATACAATTTGAAATACAATCTTCTCAATACTACAACGTTCTTCTTAATCTAGTTTTTACTGCTGTTGATTGATTAAGCAGGGCTCTAATTACCTGTTCTTTAATGTAATAACAACCAAAAAAAAAAAAACATTGTAAATTTCAAAGCCCAAAATTCTGTGCTGGATGACAGTGAGCAAGTATTTAATACAGTGCTGATCGGTTCTGTTAGTGAAACAACAATTGAATATGACATGCTTTCTTTCTCTCAGATACTCAAAATAGAATATTCACATTATTTTTTGTGATGCAGAGACCACTGAGTAGCATGAGATGCTTATGCAATCATTAATACCACAAATTCGGTATCACAAGCTGTTAACAACCCCTCAACTTGTAGCTAAATCTTAAACTTCTATCCATGACCCTGAAGACAAGTTTGTATATGTTTTTAATGGAAAACAAAATGGTATCAGTTCATATAGAATGACAGATATAATTTTTAATAATAAAATGGAGTTTATATTATGAAATCTTTCACCAAAATATTTCAAGTCAATTGCATGCTAAAGAAACTACAATAAGGAGGAAAAGAAAATCACCAGCATGGGAACAGAGAAGAATCACAAAAATCACTTGTTTCATCATGTGAATATATGCAAAATTCCTGACAAAACAAGTGTTCATTTTAGAATAGCCTATAAACTACAAATCCATCTTCTTTACCTTGGGAGAATTTATGCAATAAAGGTAACATGCAATGACCTTTCTTTCCTTGTTGTTGTTAAAAGTTTATCACTGTGCTTAGAACACCAGGCTAATGTCCTAGCATGCTGTTCCCTATGTCTGTGACCTTCGGTAAAGTTACTTACCCTCCTCAAGCCTCTGTTTCTTTATCTCCAAAGTGGGGAATGTGATAATATTTGCCCTTGATTGCCACTGATATTATATGAACATATTTAGTATTTTAAACCTTTTGTTTTACATATATTATAAAAATACAATTTATTAAGCATCTACCATGTGCTCCATACTATGCTTCTACTGTGCCAAGTGCATGATCTAATTCTCACAAAAAATACCTCAGGTCGCTACTGTTACACTCTATTTTATGTATTGTCCATTCATTCCACAAATATTGACTGAGTGTTTACCACGTGGCTGGCACTGTTTCTGATGCTGAGAATATAACAGTTACATGACAGATACAGTCCCTCTTTTCGTGTGGCTGACGTTCTACATCCTACACATAAATATGAAAATATCTGATAAAGTGGTAAATACTGTAAAGAAAAAAAGTAAGATGTGATAGCACCCAAAGGCTTTTTCAGACTGATGGGGGAGATGACCTTTCTAAGGAGCTGGCATTTAATCTAAGACCTAAATGACAAAAAGAAATTTGTCATTGCAAGATCTGAAGGAAGAACACTCCAAAGGCTCTAAAGGAAGACGGAGCACTGTCTGTCTATAGAGCAGCAAGGCAGTGATATGTCTGTAAGCCAGTGGGAAAGAAGGAGTGGCAAAAGGTGTGGTCTGAGAGGGAGCCAGAGGCGAGGGTACACGGTGCCTCACAGGCCATAGTCATGGTTTCAAGTCCAGATTTTATTCCAAGTTGAAGGAGAAGGCACTAGAGGATTTTAAGCAAAGTAGTATTAAACAGTCTTGTTTTTAAACAAATCTCTCAGGTTGTTCTGAGAAGAGTGTATCACAGAGTGCACTTACTTGCTGATGTAAGTGGAAACAAAAAGACCAAGAGGAGGCTTTCACAGCAGTCCATGCAAGAGATAAGAGCAGTTTGAAGAAGGGTCATGGGAATGGAGAAAGGTGACCAGGCGCAGAATGTAATGGTACTCTGAGGTCAGAATGACAGGGCTTGATGAATATGACGTGGGTGCAGGGATGGCGGGGGAAGCGATAAAAAAAAGAGAGGTTTCAGGGGTGGCTCCAAGGATTTTGGCCTGAGCAGCTATGTAGTGGACAGGGGATGGTGACTGGTGGAACAGTCCACTAAGATAGGGAAGACTAGGGAGGCACAGATTTGTCCTAATAAAATCAAACATTCTATTTTGGACTCAGAATGGTTAAGTCACTTGTCCCAAGGTCACACAGCTAATACGCAACAGAGCTGGAATTCAAATCCACACCTGTCAGTTCTAGAGCTCATTTCAAAATAACATACACTGTAACGCTTCTAAGCATGACAGCTTTGCCCTGAAGAAAGCAGACTGCCCAGCGTGCCACTGCCAGTTCACTGACCTGTTCAACGTGGCCCTTCCGCATCTCCAGCACAGCCAGGTTGTTGTAGGCCTCGGCGTGGTTGTTGTTGTTGACCAGAGCCAGCCTGAAGCACTGATGGGCCAAATTCGTATCTCCTATTCCCTGCAAAAGAAAGCCCATATTCACACCCATGGGTCCATTTACTTCCTCTTCCCTTCTTTCCTCGTAGAAATCTCTTCTGCTACCAGACAAAGGGCATCAGGTACCATATGTCAATGTGAATTCTATGTAAGTAGATTTAACCTGAGAATATAAAATGAGTTGCAGTGACTCCTAGAAACTTCTAAATAGCCCCATAAGACTACAACCAAACATGAATTTAGCATAATTCCTGAAAATTTCTTGAAACTAACTTTTTTGTTTGAGACAGGGTCTCATACTTTGTCACCCAGCCTCGGGTTCAGTACTACGATCACCGCTCACTGCAGCCTTGACCTCCTTGGCCCAAGTGATCTTCTCGCCTCGTCCCTCAGAGTAGCTGGGACTACAGGTGTGCACTACCACACCCAGTTAATTTTTAAATTTTTTGTAGAAACAGAGTCCCATTGTGTTGCCCAGGGTGGTCTCAAACTCTTGGGCTCAAGCAATCCTCCCGCTTCAGCCTCCCAAAATGCAGGGATTTTAGGCATGAGCCACTGTGTCTGGCTCAAACCAACTTTCTGTAACAGAAACTACATCAGAAAGACAACATACCACAGCTACATGTCCCAAGTTGTACCAGACATCAGCTGCCTCTTCTTCATTTTCAGCCAAAGAAAGGGCACGTTCAAATGAGGTCAGAGTCATATCATACTGTTGGGCATAGAAGCAACACAGCCCCAGATTGTTAAAAAGCTGGCAGTTATAAATGCCCATCTGCAGCAGTCGCCTTTTCAAAAAAGAACACACAAATTTTGGTGTCAGACCAACTTTATAAGTTTTGAGATATATATATATATATATATATATATATATATATATATTTACATAGTTAAAATGAATTCATCTTGTGATTTTTGATACTCCTAAGAATATAAATACAATGTGTTATAGTAAATGAAAAAATGTGTAAAGCAAATACAAACATCTATCTTTTATAACGGTACTAGTCATGGGGAATGTGTCTAGAGACAAACAACTGATCTAAGTTTTTTTCCTCAAGTGCTTTGTTAGAGAATCAAAATAAGAAATAGTCACTAAAAGTAAAGCCCACACACTTTAGCTTTATAAAGCTTTGGTGCCCAAAGGGTAAACTCCTAAAACCTTCTAATCTAATTTGAGGAATGTGTTTAGCATTAGCCTCTATGTTTTCAGCTGAGTTGGATCCCGTTTTTGGTTCTCTGTACTTTGTGCTTCAGCTGTGTCTACTGACCTCCAACGAGCTTCCACTGAGGAAGACAAGACCATCAGTGGATCCTTACATTATCCACTTAGCTTTCACACTGCAGCTGAAGAGCCCCATTTGCTTCTATGCATCATTAATCCCACCAGACAAAGGACAAGAGAGTTCAAATAAGCAAACGAAAATCCAGCCCAGCTGCTGTGAGAAACCCATGACCCACTTCGGGGGTTAGGGAGTAGAGTCAGCTGCATGTGCAGAGAATAGCGTTCTTATTATTACATTTTATGCCTCTAACACATATTTGGAAAGAACTCTTTTGTCAGCTGCCAGTCATCTCTTTGTATATTACCCAAGGGCTAAAGAGGAAATCGCAATTTAAAAATTAATTTCAGAAGTCATATGCAGGAAGAAATAAGTACTTAAAAGAGAAATCGGTGAATATAATTTATTTAGACTGAAAAAATATTTGGACGAGAATTGACAATGCTGCACAAAACAGGTGATTCTGTTTCAGGTCCTCATCAAGGTTCAGAACATGGGACCAAATGCTCTTTGCAAATCTTTTCACCTTTCAATTTCAGTGTCTTTATATTTAATGATATTAATGGAGGCAGTGATGAGAAGTTTTAAGTAACTATTAAACTGTTATTGGTTGGTGACAAAATAGCTAACGCATACAATGACAATGGAGTTTAAAACTCAGTGAGTTATCCAATGTGTTTCTGCAAGATGCCAGACATCTGCATGTTTCCAAATTATTGGATATCAATTCAATGCTCCTAATACATCTGGGTGCTGAAATTTTTAGTTTCATAAAAACATGATATATCTTATTCCTTATCTTATTTCTTATCCTATATCTTATTTCTCTATAATTTCATTCCATCTTTGTTATTGTTTCATCAATATTTCACAGGAAAGTAGTTCTAGGAATTGGATGTAAAGTGCACCTGTAAAACCGGAGAGCTATTTCTGGCTGATCAGAATAGAAGTGGTTGCTTCCAATGCATGCAATGGCTTCCACATGAGTATTGTCTTGTTTCAAAACTTCTTTGTAGTATTCGGCTGCTGATGACAGATTGTTCATTTCCTATTCTCCATCAAGACAGAAGAACAATATTTTATTAATATTGAACACGAGATTATTTGTTTCAGACTAAGTCCATTCATTCAACAAGTATTTATTGAGAGGCTACCATGTGCCAGACTCCATTCTAGACCCTGAGGATACAATTTGAACAAAAAGAGAAAGTCATTATCTTCAAGGAGGTGCCATCTGGTATGAAAGGCAAACAAATATGTAACATAAGGGAAGGTTAAGTGTTGTGAAGAAAAACAGAGCAGGATAAGGAGAGAGAGAGAGAGCGCGCACGCAGGGAGGGTGTGCTTCAGAAGGGGTGATGAAGGGGCCACTGCAGAGGAGGTGCTATTTGAAGAGACCTGAATGAAGTGAAGGATCAAGCCCTGAGCATATCTGGGGGAAGCTCACCTTGGACAGAGGGAAGAACAATGTATGAGCCTGAGAGGGGAACGTGCTTGTCACATATGAAGAACCACACAAAGGTAAATAAGGCTGGAAAGAGGGAAAGTGGCACAAAAGGAGATCAGGCAGCCAGGACCTTTGTCAGTGATGGTGAGAACTTCAGACTTCTTTTCTAGTTGAGAGAAAGCCATTAGGAGAAGAATAACAATCATATTTGCATTTTGAAAGAATAACTTGACTGCTGCATGCTAGACATACCAAAATAGGGAAGAATAGTAGCAGGAAGAACAAGAGTCCAGGAAAGAAAAGAGAGCAACTTAGACCAAGCTTAGCAACACATATAAAATTTAAAACTAAATAAACCTTCTATAGTTATTATAGATTCTTTCTAAAATACTGATCATCATAAATACATGCATCTCATGTTATAAATAAATGTTATATTTCTCAAGTCCACCTCCAGGGCCCAGTTCAGTCTCCACACCCTTCATAAAGATTTCCCTAATGCCTTCACTTCACATAGCTCTCTTCTGCCTCTCAACTTACATGGCGTTTATTATGTGAACTTTTCTCATTAGAGAAGGACTCATACTTTTTTAATCCTATCAAATATAACAGACGCTACTGATTGTAAGAAGTACCACACAGTGCTTTTTTAAAACAAAATTTTTATTTGATCCTCACTGACATTTAGACATTCATACACAGATTGTATCACAGAGCCCTCTTTTGCATACTTTATATAAAGTACATATACATAAGCAAATAAATTAAATATAGTACTCCTCTTTTACAAGAAGTATCAAATTCTTCTGAATCCCTTTTTGACTTGGTCATCAACAGCCGGGTGTTTCCACATAGTATTGTTCCATGCAATGATGACACAGCATTTATTTTGAACTGACAAACAGTAATTGTAAATAGTTATGAGATACAATGTGATGGCTTCATATATGTATATATTGTGAAGTGAGAAAATTAGTCTAATTAACATATATTACCTCACATACTTATCATTTCTTTGTAGTAAGAACATTTAAAATCCACTTTTTAATATTTCTTAAAAGTATGCTCTACTAATTGTCTCCAAGATTTTCTTCCAAGCTATGGACAGACATTCGGTCTGATGCCTGTGTTTTCTTGATCTTACCAGCAGGTGTCAACAAAAGCTTTCAGGCAACAGTCAGTAATAATTACCAGGTTCACCATGCTCCCAAGAGTAATAAGTTTCCATGTAAGCAGACTATGGCAACTACATGGCAACTGCCACTTGGCCACAAAAATCAAAAGATGCTATCCATTTTAAGATGTACCTCAATTTTAGAGATGTTAAACTGTGAAAATAAATGTGTTTTTAGAATCCATGAAATATGGTATATTCCATTAGAGCAAGATCATATGGTATGCTATTTCTTAGCACAAAATTTAGCACTTCTGGAAACTGAAAAATTAATAAACAAGAATTAAACAACACTAAAAAATCTTCTTAACTTCCCATGTTTCCATTAGAACAGAGGTTCTCAATCATTTTGGTGTCAGATTCCTTTTAAACTGTTAAAAAAAATTGCTGAGAAGAAGTTGTTTTGTTTATGTAAGTTATATAGATTAATATTAGAAATTGAAACTGAGATATCGTTAAACATTTACTTATTAATTCATTCCAAATAACATTCAATAAACCTATCAAGTGTTCACATACATATTTTTATGAAAAATAATAGGCTCTCCAGAGTAGAGAAAGTCTGTAGGTTGTACAACCATGTGTATTACAGGGTGGATTAGTCTGTTTAACCCAGAGAGAGAAGGTTGTTAAGTCATTTTGAGCACAGATCTAAAGCCACAAGCTCCACTTCTGCTTTTATCTGTAATCAAGCTAATGGTTTGACCTCCATTTGTCTAAATCTTATATATTTCTCTCTCAGTTGGTTCTCAACATGGAGGAGCAGGGGTGTAACTTATCAGTCCCACAAAATCTTAATAAAACATTCACCAGTTGACTCAAACCTATGCTTTATGCATATTTTTTCATGTGCTTTATATTTGAAATTCTTTTTCAAAGGCAATAGCATCCCACAGTGCTAGGCTTCAGTGTTACAGCCTCCCAAGGTGGCAATGCCCAATGCAAAGAAGGCTGAAGTCTCAATAAGCCAGTTGGTTCAAAGCCTTGGGTTCTATAAAATTACTTTTGAACACTAGTATACTTGATTAATGGACACAGAAATTAATTTATGTAATCTCGAGGAATTTTAGACAGAAACACTTATTGTATTGACAACCTCATATGTAGTTTTTCAATTAAGTTTTATAAACTTATAAAATATGTGCTTATGCTAAATAAATGTAAACCTTACAAAAGGGTAAAAAAATTCAAAGTAAAAGCTCCATCCCCAAATTTTAGTAGGCAGAATCTCTATTAATAGTTTCTTGAGTATTGTTCAGGAAATTTTGTTCATACATAGGTATACAAATGCATGTGCATATTTTAATCATAAACAGAATCATTCTATACATTCTAATAAAGTTTATTTTTTCACTCTCAGTGTCTTGACTCTTTTTCTATCAAAACCAAAAGCTTTACTTTATATTTTTAAATAATACTTCTGCATAGAGTTCCATCAATACATACACCATAATTTATTTAACCAGTCCCTTTGTGATCAAGCATATGTTTCTTTTTTTAACCAAAAAACATTCTATAAAACCATCTTTGAACATATCTTTGTAAACTTGTATGAAAATATCCTTAAGGAAAATTCCTAGAAGTAATATTACCAGATCAAAGAGCATACACATTTTAAAATATCATCAATAATTGGAAACACCTTCCAAACGTTCATACATGGAGTTTGTTTCTCTACATCCTTGACAACCCTAGATATAATAGAACTTCTTCATCTTTGCTAATCTGATTGAGTGAAAAATGGTTTATCACTGTTGTTTTAGTTTTTTTAGATCTTTAATTATGATAGTGGTTAGGCATTTAACACATCAGCTACTATCTACATTTCTCTTTCTGTGAACTGTCAATTCATCTATTTGTCTGTTCTTCTATCCTAACCTATCTTTTGTCTTTCCACTATTTTGTGTATGGGAGTCTTGGGAATACTGCCCTCTGGGACACGGGAGAGCTGGAGGCTGAGGTGTAGCTCAAGAATCCCTGGGCACTGACTCTGTTCTCATTCCAGATGATACAAGCCTGTGCTGAGATTGCCAAAGTTCAAAAACACAGGAAGTCTCAGTGTTTATAAACATTCTCTTCATAGGAAAAGTATAGATAGCTTAATTAAGTTCTTGCAGATAGGTGTCACCAAGCCCTAAGTACAAAAAGGGGGTAGTGTAGTCAATGTCTCATCTCAGGTGATTTTACTTTCAGGGAGAGGGTCAATGGCCACTGTGTAGGCTGACAGGAAACAAGAGCCTAAGGAAAAGCCACAGCATGACATGGAAACACCTCGTTTCTGTGTTTACATTCTTGACTAAACAGATGAGAATTTGTGTGTTGGGTGAGGGGTGTAAATCTCCCATTTTTAGCAAATTTTTAAGCAATGTGTAGTTTGAGGAAATCAAAAGCAGTCTTTTTGTCTGTCCTAGATATGGCAAATATTTTCCGTTTGATATTTTTTACCTTTTGTTTTGTTGTATATTGGTTTGGTTTCTATTTTTGTTTTTGCCATATAGAAAATTTAATTTTTACATTCTCAAATTTTTCAATCTTCCTTATCATGGCTTTTTGACTTTGTGTCATGATTAGAAAAATCTTCCTCCTTCCAATTTATACAAATAATTCATCTGTATTTTCTTCTGAAACTTTCATTTTTTGAAGTTTTAAATCTGGCAGTAATGAATAGTATAAATAATCACTTATCCAGCTCTATTTTCAAACTGTTTATTAAATAACCAACTAATGCTTAATAAGCCATCTTTATCACATGTTAAATTTTCATATACATGAACACACATATATATGAACACTCTATTTTGGTTCTTTATTCCTTTATCAGAATTGTTTAAATGTTACTAGTTCTAGAATAGATTTTATTAATGTAGACTTTAAATAAATTTTCAATTATATAAATACCACTTCAAATATATAATAAATTTGGTATTAAGTGATTTTTACAGTGCTTATTTTTGATCCAACTCACAAAATGTAGACACAAAATCTATAGATTTTTTAATTTGTTAAAATAAAATTGAATATCTTAAGAAAACGAATGCTGCAGTAGTTTTCAGATTTTGTTCTGCATCAGAATTACCTAGTGAGCTTGCTAAAAATACAGATGCCTGAGTCCCACCTTCCAGGGCTTCTGATTCAGAGGAAGAGGACCGGTCACACTACCCATGCACTCCCACGGTAATTTCATATACCGTAAAGTTTGAAGACCCCTAGAATAACATTTCCAGGGTAAGGTTTTTAATTACAAATGTCTTTCAACAAAGAACGGCTAAAATTAAGGCCTGTCTTTCAAATGAATAAACAAAATACCTCAAGAAAAACTGAAACCACCAATGAAGAAATTTGGCAAGGATAAATCAATTTAAACAAACAGTGAACAATAAGCAGTTCAACATATTCATCTTAAAATAGACAATATTTAAAAGATACACTACAACAATGGAAGATAAATAAAAAGAAGAGAATATAAAGGAATGGAATCCCTCCAGGGACAAGCATGATGCATGTAACAGAAACCCTAAAGGCATACACAGTGCAGGCTGCGATGCTAAAACCAATTTACTGATTAACTGGAAATCTTTTGTCACAGAAAGAGAAAAAGAAAACACTGGAAAATTAACTATGTAAATTCAAGGCAAAAGACTGAAATGCTGCCACCAACTATTTCAAGTCTGTATTTAGTCCTTGATCACTCTATTTGCGCATGATTGTCCCTACAACTAGGATGCTTTCCTCTCCACTCCTTTCTTCCTTCAAGTGTAAAGTCAACTTAGAGCAGGGAAAGGTTGAGAAAACGAATCTGCTCCAGAGCTACTCCCTATCACAGCCACAGCAACACTGACTGTAACAGAGGCTTGGAAGGAATTCTTCCTATCAGCAACCACGCAATAAAGACGTGATCGTTCTCTAGCTCTTTCTGCTAGCACTTCCTGCCTAAGAAAAGAAGGGCAAAAGGGCTGAAATGTGCAGAAGGCAAGGGCCTAAAGGTCAGAGCTCCAATTGCATTGGCATAATCACCACCAGAACAAGCATGAATTCCACTAGTTGCTTTTGTTAGTCAAAGTATTATTCATACACAATTTAGAGTCCAGAATATTTTTATAGAATGATCAAAGTCTTCTGTTTATACATTTAAAAAAATTACATTTCAAAAGGAAATTATAGTTTTTCTAAACAATGTTAAAATACTTTTATTTAAAAAGTAACACGTTTACTATGGAAAATCTGGAAAATACAGAAAGTATAAAAATCATTAATACAATATCAACTAGGTATAGCAACTATTAATATATTCCATTCTTTTCTAACAAAATTATTTCAAAATATCATACCTAGCATTTTTAAGGAACTTCAAGAAAACAGATGTTTCTGTTCAATATTATATTGGAAGTCCTAAGCAATAAGATCTTTTTTTTTTTTTTTTTTTTGAGAGGAAGTCTTGCACTGTCGCCCAGCCCAGGATGTAGCAGTGGCGTGATCTCGGCTCACTGCAATCTCCACCTCATGGGTTCAAGCAATTCTCCTGCCTCAGCCTCCCGAGTAGCTGGGACCACAGGCATGTGCCACCACATCAGCTAATTTTTAAAAAATATTTTTAGTAGAGAAGGGGTTTCACCAGGTTGGTCAGGAAGGTCTCGATCTCCTGACCTCATGATCCGCCCACCTCGGCCTCCCAAAGTGCTGGGATTACAAGCGTGAGCCACCACACCCAGCTAAGATATCTTTTTAAAAGAGGCAAAATAATTTAAAGGAAGAGATGAAACCACCTATATTTGCAAATGATGACTGTTTTATTTACTTAGAATATCCAAGAAGATCTATGAACAAGATCTTAAAATTTAAAGAGTTGCTAGTATTAAAAAAAAACTTCTAAAAAGTAATACATTCCTAACCACCAAAAATAATCAAATAGAAAATACAAGAGAAAAAAATAAGGATACCATTCATAGTTATACCTAGGAATACACCTGCATAGAAAAAAGTTAATGTAGCAGGCCTGAGACCACTCACTATTCTTAGAAAGGACTGTATCTGGGAATTTGGCTAGTTCTCTACATTGATATGAAACTTTCCCCAAATGATGAGTAGCTTACTACACCTAACCTGTTCGTATAAACAGTGTGGTTTGTGCTGAATGCCTATTTACTTCTGGGAGTCTTTGCTATGTGATAAACAGTGTGTGATTACATGACCAGCACCCAATAGTAATCATGGATAGAGTCTCCAGGGAGCTTCCCTGGTAGACATCACTTCTCATGAGTTGTTACATAATTAGAAGAATTGTGTCCTGTGTGACTCCACTGGGAGGGAGCTCTTGGAAGCTTGTACCTGGTTTCCTCTGAACTTTGCCCCAAGAGCTGTTTCCTTTTACTAATTTTACTTTGTATCCTTTTGCTGAAATAAATCACAGCAGTGAGTACAACTGCCTGCTGAGTCCCAGTATATCACTGAATCTCATTGTGGTTTGGGAAATCCCCAACACACCATCTTTCTGGAGGTAATTACAAAATACTCACTGAAGAAACAAACAAAAAAAAACGATCTAGGTAAACGGAGAGTTATATCATGATTGAGAATGGGAAGAAAGGTAGCTCACCCACCCACTCCCCATCATTCACATATTCAATGTAATTCCAATCAGTATGCCTGCAAGGATTTTTATGGTTCTTGATAGGCCAATCCTACAATCAATATGGAAGGGCAAAGTGCCAGGAAAACCAAGTGTGAAGAAGAAGTACAAGGTAATAGAATTTCCCTAACCTGATATCATGAATTATTGTAAAACTATAGTAAATAGACAACAGGGAAGAGATCTCAAAGGGACTTTTCATGGAATTTGACAACATAGCTCTAAAATTTATAAGCATGAAGCCAGTAGTGTGAGACCAGCCTGATCAGCAAAGCAAGACCCCATTTCTGCAAAAAATTAAAAAATTAGCTGGACATGGGGGCATAAGCAGAAGTCCAAAATAGCCAAGACACTCCTGATGAAGATGAACCCTACCAGATAGTAAGTATTATAAAGCTGTAGTAATTAAGGTGATATAACATTGGTACAAGAATGGACAAACAGTCCAATGGAATCAGACAGAAAGCCCCAAATGTATCTACCACAAATGGACAAAAATTGATACTGACATTACATTATATACTGACATCTTTGAGAAAGAATTAATAAAGGTGATAGGACAACAGGCTAACCATACAGGGAAAATAATTCAAATCCCTATCTTATACCATTCTCTATACTTTTCTGTATATCTGAAATGCTTCATAATAAAAACTTAGTTTACCTAAATGCGTACACTAAAATCTCATATTTTACTAAACCACAGGCCAACAATCATAATTTTACAAACTGTTCTCCTTACTTGGACCCCAAAGGACTATGAGCTTCTTTAAGTAGCATATAACCTTAATTTTATATCAACTTTTTATATAATATGACAATCTCTACCAAAATACCAATGATATTCCTTGCAGAAATAGAAAAAAAAATCCTAAAATGTATATGGAACCACAAAATATCCCAAATAACTAAAGCAACACTGAGCAAAAAGAACAAAGCTAGAGGCATCACACTATCTGATTTCAAATCATACTACAAAGCTATAGTAACCAAAACAGCATGCTACTGGCATAAAAACAGATACATACACCAATGAGACAGAAGTGAACCCAGAAATAAATCCATGCACACTTACAGCCATTTTCAGCAAAAGTGCCAAGACCATACACTGGGAAAAGGACAGTGTATTAATCCATTCTTGCACTGCTATAAAGAAATACCTGAAACTGGCTAATGTATAAAGAAAAGAAATTTAACTGGCTCATGGTTCTGCAGGCTATACAGGAAGCCTGGGTGGGGAGGCCTCAGGAAACTCACAAGCATGGCAAAGAAGGGGAAGCAGGTACATCTTACATGGCAGGAGTAGGAGGAAGAGAGCAGGAATAGGTGCTACACACTTTTAAACAACCAGATTTTGTGAGAACTCACTACAGGAGAACAACAAGGGGGAAATCTGCTCCCATGATCCAATCACCTCCCACCAGGCCCCTCTTCCGACACTGGGGATTACAGTGCGACATCAGATTTGGGTGGGGACACAAATTGAAATCATATCAGGCAGTCTCTTTAATGAATGGTGCTGGGAAAACTTGATACCCATATGCAGAAAAACAAAACCAGATCTCCACCTTTCACCATATACGGAAATCAATGCAAAACGGATTAAGGACTTAAACGCAGACCCAAAACTGTGAACCTACTAGGAAAAAAACTGGGGAATCACTATAAGATACTGTTCTAGGCAAAAGAATTTTGGGGGTAAGACCATAAAACTACAGGCAATAAAAGCAAAAATAGACAAATGGGATTCTATCAAGATAAAAAGCTTCTGCATAGCAAAGGAAACAATCAACAGAGTAAAGAGAAAACCTACAGAATGGGAGAAATATTTACAAGTTATCCATCTGGTATACTTTGCATATTTCTTCCCACCCAAATCTCATGCTGAATTGTAATTCCCACTGCTAGAGGTGGGACCTGGTGGGAGGTGTTTGGGCAGATCCCACGTAGCTTGGTGCTGTCTTTGCAATAGTGTGTTCTCCTAAAATCCGGTCATTAAAAGTGTGTGGCACCTTACCCCTTGCTCTCTCATTTGTTCCTGTTTTCACCATGTGATGTGTCTGTTCCCCTTTACCTTCTGCCATGAGTAAAAGCTCCCTGAGGCCTCTCCAGAAGCCAAGCCAATGCCAGCACCACACTTCCTGTACAGTCTGCAGAACTGTGGGCCAATTAAACCTCTTTTCGTTTTCTTTTTTTTTTCTCTGAGATGGAGTTTCACTCTTGTCATCCAGGCTGGAATGCAATGGCACGATCTCAGCTCACTGCAACCTCTGCTTTCCAGGCTCAAGTGATTCTCCTGCCTCAGCCTCCTGAGTAGCTGGGATTACAGATGCCCGCCACCACACCTGGCTAATTTTTGTATTTTTAGTAGAGATGGGGTTTTACCATATTGGCCAGGCTGGTCTCAAACTCCCAACATCAGGTGATCTGCCCACCTTAGCCTCCCAAAGTGTTGGGATTACAAGCATGAGTCACCCTGCCTGGCCTAAACCTTTTTTCTTTATAAATTACCTAGTCTCAGGTATTTCTTTCTCTATAGCAATGCAAGAATCATCTAATTCACCATCTAAGAAGGGATTAATTACCAGAATATATAAGAAACAACTCAACAAAAACACAAACAATCCAATTTAAATATGGACAAAAGACTTGAATAGACATTTCTCAAAGAGGACATACAAATGGCCAACAGGTATATGAAAACATGCTCAATATCACTAATCATCAGGAAAATGTAAATCAAAACTGTGATGACATATCATCTCACCCCACTTAGAATGGCTATCATCAAAAAGACAAAATATAACAAATGCTGGCAAGGATTTGAAGGCAAGGGTATAAATGCTCATATACTGTTGATGGGAATGCAAAGTAGTATAGCCATTATGGAAAACAGTATGGAGGTTCCACAAAAAAACTCAAAGTAGACCTACCATATGATCCAGCAATCCTACTGCTGATTATACATCCAAAAGAAAGAAAATCTGCATATCAGAGAGATGCCCCATGTTTACCGCAGCACTGTTCACAATAGCCAAGATATGGAGTCAACCTGAGTGTTCATCAATTGATGAACAGATGAAGAAAATGTGGTGTATAGACACAATAAAGTAATACTGAGCCATAAAAAGGGATGAAATCCTGTCATTTGCAGGAACATGAATGGAATTGGAAGTCATTATGTTAAGTGAAATAAGCCAGACACAGAAAGAAAAGTACCACATGCTCTCATTCATGCAGTGGCTAAAAAAGTGAATCTCATGGAGGTGAAGAATAAAATTATGGTTACTAGAAGCTAGGAAGAATGTGAGGGTATGGGGGTGACAGTAGTTGGTTAAGAGATAGAAAAATATTTAGACAGAAAGACTAAGTTCTACTATTTGATAGTACAGTAGAGAAATTATGGTTAACAATAATTTATTGTATATTTCAAAATAGCTAGAAAAGAATTATTGTAATGTTCCCAACACAAAGAAGTGTTTGAGGTGACAGATAACTCAGTTACTCTGATTTGATCATTACACATTGTATTCAGGAATTAAAATATCACATGTACTACAAAAATATGTACAACTATTGTGTACCAATAAAAATAATAATAACAATAACATGAATTACCTCATAGATTCTTGCAATTCCACAGAGCAGAGTTACTTCTCCTGGAAACTTATCTAAGCCTTGTTTGAAAAGATTTAGAGCAGTCACAGGTTGATCCAATGAGACATAAACCTAAAACCAAGATACATTGCAATAAAAGTGTAAGTTTTTAAAATAGTAATTTTTATTATGACATTTATAATTATTGATTAGTAACAAATTATCTCCTAGATATTACAGTAAAGAATTTTCAGCTGGGTGTGGTGGCTCACATCTGTAATCCCAGCACTTTGGGAGGCTGAGGTCAGAGGATCACTTGAGGCCAGGAGTTCAAGACCAGCCTGTGCAACATTAGCAACATTCCATCTCTACCAAAATAACAACAAAAAAATTATCCAGGCATGGTGGCCTGTAGTCCCAGCTACTCAGGAGGCTGAGATGGGAAGATCACCTGAGCCTGGGAAGTCAAGGCTGCAGTGAGCCATGATAATGCCACTGCACTCCAGCCTAGGTGACAGAGTAAGACCCTGACTCAAAAAAAAAATTAAGTTGAATATATCATATATAGAAGATAAAGTTAGATACCAGATAGTTTAAAATATTTTTGAAAGTCATTAAAACATACTAAGACTAGCATGGTAAATTTATATAACTTTCATCTTGCTTCTTTTTCGTATGTTAATTTTTATTCCCATATTTAGGAACTAGTAGCACTTCCTTTTATATCTCATCTTCTTTTGAATCTCCTCTTCCACATTTTTAAATTTAAAAACTCTAAAAGATACAAAATCATGTCATGACCACCACTTATGTTTTTCTTTCAAAATACCCTTGGTAAGGGTCAAGAAGTAATTTTACCCCACTATTAAAAATTCTGGCTGGGCAAGTAGTTCCCACCTGTAATTCCAGCACTTCAGGAGGCCGAGGCGGGTAGATCACTTGAGGCTAGCAGTTCGAGACCAGCTTGGCCAACATGGTGAAACCCCATCTCTACTAAAATTACAAAAATTAGCCAGGCGTGGTGGTGAGCACCTGTAATCCCAGCTACTTGGGAGGCTGAGGCAGGAGAATCGCTTGAATCCAGGAGGCAGAGGTTGTAGTGGCCCAAGATCGTGCCACTGCACTCCAGCCTGGGCAACAGAGCAAGACTCTTCAAAAAAAAAAAAGAAGAAGGAGGAGGGGAGGGGTGGGGAGGAAATTCTAGGTGGCCCCTCATTTCTGCTGTGGCTGCAGATGGCACTGTAGCAGTGACTAGGTGTGGAATCAGAAAGACCTGGATTTGAATGCTAACTCCTAATCACCATGTGACCCTGAAAAACTTACCCTCTTTAAATTTCATTTTCCTTAAGAGTACAAAGGAAATGATAAAACTCACCTTTGAGGGTTAAATTAAACTGCGTATATAAGGAACATGATAAAATGTTTTACAGTGAGTAGATGATCTATAAAGGAGAAGTATTATTTTTATTATTATGCCTCAGCTGAGTAACTAAGAACCTACATAAACACAGTCCCTGTTGTCTACTACCTGCTCAGGTGGAAGACAAATGTATCGCAGAAAATAAGGCCTCAATGGGGCCTGTTACCTATGCGGGTAGTGAGCCTATGGTGTTCTCTCCTGTCCTAATGGGCAATCTTTCAAAGGGGTCTTCTTATTTTTCATATAAATCAATGTCTTATGAGACAGTTACCCTCCATATGTTCTCATTTTTTCCCTTGCTCTAAAGAAAAACAAGTTAAATCTAAACACAGAAACTTGTCAAATATTCCTGAAGAAACTGTTTACTCTCCCTATGCAATGGCCAGAATTTAAACATTTATTCTGAGAAGACAGATTTCACTCAAATTAAGATTTACTTACTTTTGCCAAGTACAGAAATGTATCTACCATTTCCTGCTGTTTCAGGGCTGATTTAAACTGTTTTTCTGCTTCACGATACATTCCTAACCTACAAATGGCAATTTTAAGAATTAGACATTCAACTTAAAAATAAACACTACATCATACCCTGCGGATGAATAGAGACAAATTATAAGATGAAGCACGTGCCAAAGAAGGTAATGTTGCACATACACATAAATTAACATGTTTATTTATACAGCTTAGCAATAAGTTGCCTATCTCCCATATTCACTGGCTTCTAACCCCCAAATGGTATCTAAAGAGTCTGTCTGAAGCCTAGTCACAGCAGGACTAAGATAATAGCTGCTAGTAAGCCAGGTCACATCAGTTCACCACCCAAAGAGCTTATGATCAGCTGGACATATGGCAAGTGACCTGAATAAATGCTTAGAGTCTCCATATTACTGGAAGAGCTGAAGGATGACATTTATTTAAAAACATCTTCTGCTCTGAGATAAAAGCACATTTTTAAAAAGCTATCTTTAAAAGCTATTTTAACGTTAGTAGTAATTAGCACTTGGGTAATATAGTTATACCATTTTATTATTCTAGAAGTCTTGTTTTCCCTTATTAGATATCTGATTGTCCTCGTCTATGAATCTGAGATTTGCTCCTTGCTGAAATATGACTGTCCTGATGTACATAGTGCCTACCTGTTATACCCAGGAAAGAATTTGTTGCCACTAAATCAATCATATTAAAACACATGGCTTGTCCTTAATAGACCTGTTAGGCTTACTCATAACCACTCATTCTTAGCAATCTGAGAGCTACTCAGATATGATAATGTTTTACTTTGTGAAATAAAATCAAAATGGTAATACAGTATGCTCCGTTGTTCTACTTTCATTTAAAGGCTTGAAAGAAGAGCTTTAATCATTTTTCATAACCTAAACCTTAAGCATTGGTGTGGCTGATGCCCAAATAGCTATTGGAGGCCTTAGGATTTAAGTGGTTAAAGGCTAAAGTTAGAAGATGTGTGACATGGCAGAAGCCCCTACCTCTTCAAAGCTCCCACAATTTCACAGGGCGTATTTATAAAATGTTATCAAAGAACTCTAAAGTTCTGAAAAAACAACATATTTATGTACATAACATCAACTAAACATGCAAGTCTTTTTATTTCTTTTGAGATAGGATCTCTGTTGCCCAGGCTGGAGTGCAATGGTGGAATTACAGCTCACTGCAGTCTTGCCCTCCCAGGCTCAAGCAACCCTCTGCCTCAGCCTCCCAAGTAGCTGGGATTACAGACATGCACCACCACGCCCAGCTAATTTTTGTATTGTGTTTTGGTAAAGACAGGGTCTCACCTTATTGCCAAGGCTGCCTGCAAACTCCTGGGCTCAAGCAATCCTCCCACCTCAGCCTCCCAAAGTGCTGGGATTACAGGATTACACTGTGCCCGGCCATGCACGCAAGTCTTAAACATGTGACTGAAATACAGTCACTAAATTCCATGAATTTAAATTATCCGTGACAGTCTGTGTATTTTTATCTAACTTATCTCTTTCCAAAAATGATTTAACAGGGATTATAATAAAAAGACACATACAAAACAAGAATATGAAAACAGAAATATATTATCTTAAAAACAATGGAAATGGATAAATTTTAAAAATAAAAATATAATCAGAGATACTGAGCTATATGAAAGCCAAAGAACCATGTTTTTTATTACTACATTCTTAAGAGATAACTTCATCTAATACTATCAAAAAGGAATCTATCACGTGAATTTTTGCGCAAAGAAAATGGTGCATGCCATGTTCAAAGAAAGTCAAGGAATAAAACATCAGTCAAGTTCATAAACACAGGCCAGTATCAAAGAGTCAGAGTCCAGCTGTCAACTTTTTCTCTCCAACTTAATTTAACACAATTGTAAAGTGTCAACTGTATGCTCATTTCATGATGGTAAGGAGATGAAAAATGAAGAAGATAATAACTATGTCCTTAAAGCAATGATAAAGAATGAAAAAAAAACATGTTCACAAATAAATTTAATCATATTATGGCCGATGAGGAAAAAAAGTGCTTTGAGAGGACAGAGGAGGTTCAGGAAGATAGTGAAAAGGCAAGATTTCAACAGCTAGATATGGAGGGAAGAGGGACATTTCCAAAATAAAATTAAACCATGAATGTAAGTACATAAGCAGAAAAGTACTCAGCATGTTAGGGGAATGCTGAGGAGTTTGGTTTCACTGAAAAGAGCATAATACTAGGAGTATGGCTGGATGCAGTGGCTCATACCTATAATCCTAGCACCTTAGGATGCCAAGTAGGGAGGATGGCATGAGGCCAGGAGTTCAAGACCACCTTCAGCAACATAGCAAGAACCTGTCTCTATAAAAGAGAAAGTTTTTTAAAAATTAGCTGGGCATGGTGGCATGTGCCTGCAATCCCAGCTACTTGAGAGAGTGAAGCAGGAGGATGGCTTGAGCCCAGGAGACTGAGGCTGCAGCGAGCCATGATTATACAACTACACTCCAGCCTGGAAGACAGAGCAAGACCCCATCTCTAAAAAATAAAACAAAATATTGTACAAAATTACCTTCAGGCTATGTGTATAAAGTTTATATGCAACATATAGGAATTTCATTTTTAAACTTGGGTCCCATCCCCAAGATATCTCATTATGTATATTCAAATATTCCAAAATCTGAAGAAAAGCAAAATCTGAAATACTTCTGGTCCCCAGCATTTCAGATAAGAAATACTCAACCTGTAATTATTTACTGTCCTCTCTCTTCCATTCTATTGTAAACCATTTGAAAGAATGAACAATCAAATCTTTGTACTCCCAGTTCCTGGCAGAGTAGTTGCCCATTAAATATTTTACTGAGTGAATGAATGAATGTATAAATATCATAAAGATGGGCAGGTATTAAAGAATAGAAAAGAAGGATAATTTAATATAACAAGGTACACTCATTTAAATGTCATCATATATAGATGGCAAAAAGAATCAGAGTTTTGCTTTCCTTTAATTATTAAGTATTTCTGAAGGTTTTGCTTGGCAGCTCAAGATTTCAAGACTGTCTCCAGGAATTACATTCATAAGAGTTTAATGATATAATGGTCTAAAATTACCTTTTAGCAGAAAATACTTTCTCCATCTAGCAGCAGGAAAAAACACTTTAGAGTGTTCTAAGTGAAATATCTAAATGCAAAGTAGTCTTAATTTCAACAGCAGAACAATAAATATGCTTTTTGTCCCATTTATAGTCTTCCTTTTCCTCACAGTGCTTATAAATATTGAAGCTTATAAATATTGAAGTGCACTCATAGTAACTGGTCTACCCTATTTTTAATAATAAAAGATATTTACCTTTATAAAATAGAATTGTTCATTTGTTTCTGTTTTTCCAAGTGTTCTATGTGCATTTCAATATCAGCAACAAGTTTCAGGTCTTATTTATTGGTTGCTATGTAAATATTCATAAAATTAATTATGATTCTTTTGATCTCTCAGTTAATTTTCTTTAAAACACATTTAAACATTAAGAAAATATAAGAATACTCAGGTCCTAGAGAAAGAATATGGAATTGTGGAAACTAACAGAACTGGCATCAGAAAATGAGCTCAAATTCTTGTTCTGTGACTTACTGGTTATGCGAATTTGGACAAATCACTTTACTTTTGTGAGACTCAATTTTTCTCATCTGGGAAAAGGATTAACAATAACCACTACCTTCAAGGTGCTGTGAGACTTAAGTGAGATGTTATAATGTATGAAGAGAGTATCTCATAACTGTGAAGTGTTTTACAGATGTGAGGCATCAGTGCAAATAAAAAGATCTGATTACCAAGAAAACAGAATTAAAAATCAGCAGACTTGGTTCTAGTCCCAGGTCTGTTACTCACTAGCTCCTAATGCAAATTACAGCCACTCTCTTGGCCTCAGCTTCCTCATCTGAAAAGGGGAGGTTGGGCCTGATGGTCTCAAAGCTTTCCCATTCAGCTCAAAAGTTTTATTATTCTAAGGGTATCCATTCTTATTGCTACCCTGTGATTGTTAAGTAAACAATCAAGTAAGCCAAAGACACAGCTCTCACTTCTTCATGAGAAAGTCTAACCAAAAACAAGTATCAGATTTGAGACCCTAAAATACACGGCCACTTCTAAGCCCTTCACAAATAATGAAATTTACCTGTAGTAACATTTTCCAATCTGTACTTTCCACCACCAGTCCTTGTACTGAGAATGCTCTGTGGAGAGGGCAGCCAGATCCAAAGCCTTTGAAAATAATTCATTTTTAGATTAGTATTTTCTTTTCCAACAATAAACAGCCAGAAAAATAAATAATGAAATAGACCATATAATTAGCACCAATCAAAACGTGCATTAGAAATCAGACAAACTCAAGTTGCTCATGTTTCCAGATGGCCCCACCAATTTTCACTAATCAGTTCCAGACCAGAGGGCTAACAGCAGATGAGACAAAAACACTCATCAAAGGGAAGCAGATGTACAATATATTTGAATATAATTTTAATATTTAAGACACAAAATTGATATTAAAAAATGCCCAAGTTTTTACCCAGTCCCCCCAATTTATCTACTGTATAATGATTCAAAATGTCTCCAAACTCAGTGGTGGTGAAGTCTTTGGTGTGTAAGTCAGTTCAGCGGCAGTGTCCACTTTCAAGATAGATGCAGAGAAATAGAACGATCAAGTAAACAGATAGAGAAAAGTTCTGGAAAACGGAATCATGAAGACGAGTGAAAAGAGCTGCAGTATTTGGATAACTGCTATCTTCAACAATCATCATTCCACTTTTCAGACATCACCTTACGTCCCAGTAAATTCTAAGGGGCAGATTTCCCTTTGCTGCAAACTGAAAGAGATCTTCGCTTCAATTGCTTGTGTATTTTACATTTGCTTATCCCACATCTTTAATATCCTCGAGTTTGTTCCCTCTATTGTTTATTCAAGATTAGACAAGAGATGACTAAATAAGAATTAGGATTTTATACAGAGGAAGTAGAAACCATTTTTTACAAAGGGGAAAGCAAATTAGTCTTTATAGAAATTTGAAGCTCAGATAAAGATGTGATTAACAGAAGCTGGGGCTACTAGTTAAGAGGGAATTCTGATTTTTTATAATGCTTACTATTTTTCTCTCATGGCTGAAAATTTTTATTCTTTAGCCAATGTTAACATAATCATGATATCCAAGAGCTCAGTTAAAGTAACTCTTAGATTTTCAGTTCTATTATCTCAAAAAACATCCCAGAATACTGTCCACATCTTAATATCAACTCTTCTGAAATGAATGAGAGAAGAGTTCCTTAAATCTCTTACTGTAAAATTAATTATTTTTCCTTGTGTTCTCCATCTTCTCTTGCTCCAGGGGAGATCTCTAAATATGCAAACTACTTATAAAGAAATGGTGACACCATGCTGAGCCTCTAATGGACTTGAAAAATCAGCATCTCTACTTGAAAGCTATGAAAATTAAAAACAAGCCACACACTACTTTCATATGCTATTTTTGTCCCCCATCACCCTGCTCCCAGCCAGAAATAAAAATGAAAGCAAAAAAAAATGAGGAGAAAAGTATAACTTTGATTAGCATTATTTTCAGACATACTAGAAAAATGTATTTCCAACCAGCTCAATTCAGGCATACATGGTAAATATATAAACATTTTAACTTTAACTTGATCTTTATAAAGACCTTTTCCAGCAACAGATCATTGTCATTCTCATGCTTAGTATAAATAGACCTTCTTCTATTTTTTAGAAAAATATGTCATTCAAAAAAAATTTTTCTTTTTTAGGATGGAGTTTCGCTCTTGTTACCCAGGCTGGGGTGCAATGGCCCGATCTCAGCTCACCGCAACCTCTGCCTCCCAGGCTCAAGCAATTCTCCCGCCTCAGCCTCCCAAGTAGCTAGGACTACAGGCACGTGCCACCATGCCCAGCTAATTTTTTGTATTTTTAGTAGAGATGGGGTTTCACCATGCTGACCAGGATGGTCTCGATCTCTTGACCTGGTGATCCACCCGCCTCGGCCTCCCAAAGTGCTGGGATTATAGGTGTGAGCCACCTTGCCCGGTCTCCTTTGTTTTTTTGATACAGTCTTGCTCTGTTGCCAGGCTAGATGGAATACAGTGTCACAATCTCGCTCGGCTCCTCCACCTACCAGACTCAAGCAATTTTCATGCCTCAGCCTCCTGATTAGCTGGGATTACAGGTGTGTGTCACCATGCCTAACTAATTTTTTATATTTTTAGTAGAGACAGGGTTTCACCCTATGTTGGATAGGCTAGTCTTGAACTCTTGGCCTCAAGTTGATCTGCCTGCCTCAGCCTCCCAAAGTGATGGGATTACAAGTGTAAGCCACCACGGTTGGAACATTTGTGACAATTTTAAGTGGCTGGCAAACTCCCTGAGGACAGATAATCCTCTTTTACATCTCTGCTGTTGTTCTGTAATATTGGTGTGCACAGAAGAGGTACTCAAGAACTATCTATTGACTGAACTAATTATAATCTTTGTTTCTGACCTCTGTTGACAACACCTTAAGAACCAAACAAAACTGTCACAGTAATAAGGTTCATAATTAGAAGCTGCTAACCTTAAAAATGTTTAAGTGGTGACAGAAGGTCTATATTTCTTTAATTGTTCCCAAATTTTTAACATAAATAACTATAACACTTTAACAATGTTTGGATGATTTAGTAAAACCAATATCTAGATATTAATAAAAGCTCAGAATGTCATTTTTTAAAGCAATAAGTTTGTAAAAGTCCAAAAGCAGAAGGAATTTTGGCAGATCTAGGTTTTTAAAAAGTCATCCTTTCACTATTGTTACAGTTGTACCAACTTCAGGATGATGAAATTAAACAGCATATGGAAACAAAGACTGCAGAATCACCAGCCCACATCCCACTTTAGTTTTGTGAATACCATCAATGTTGTCCAAAAAGGGAAAGGTGGGGAAAGGGATTAAATACTCAAAGGCAGAATTTTCCATAGATTACTTTTTCCTAACATTTAAATACCACTTCACAGCATTCTCAGTCTCCACAGTATTCTTCTTATTTGTCTGTAGACAAATACAGAATCGCTAGTCCACATACCACTTGAGTTTTGTCGATACTGACCCCCACCCGCAAAAAGAGAAAAACACTAAAAGCTCAGACAGTAAAATAGCTTTCCATGGATGAATCAATTTTATGCCTTCTTAATATTTAAACACCATTACGAGGTATTTCTTATATTTGTCTACAATATTCTCTATATTTGTGTGAAATACTTTATTTAGAGAGAAATTTGGAGACCACCCAACATATTTAAATATAAAAACACCTCTGATTTCTTAACAAGTTAAATAAACAGAATTCCTTTTTTCTTTTCCCAGCAAAAGTTACAAAATATATGTAAGATATAAAAATGCATGCTTTGTACTCATTACCCAAATCCTTCTTCCATTCAGAAAATAACACTTCTGGTAAAAGCAAGAATGACATTTTAATGGAACAATCTGATCCACAATAGCACTATAATGCAGCAAGACCTTATCAGAGTGAGAAACGGAACAGGGTGTCTGTCCAGCTCAGCACCCCTAGTACCCATCAAAGTACCAATATATATGACTCAATCATTACTATTAAAAAAAAACTAATCAACTAATATAACAATACATGATAATTAGTAATAAAATGGAAAACAAAGGAACAATTTGTGTTTTTCACTAAATAAGAACAAAACAGTGTGCCCACTGTTGGTGGCTCACGCCTGTAATTCCAATACTTTAGGAGGCCGAGGCAGGCGGATCACCTGAGGTTAGGAGTTTGAGACCAGCCTGACTAACATGGTGAAACCCTGTCTCTACTGAAAAGACAAAAATTAGCCAGGTGTAGCAGCGGGTACCTGTAATCCCAGCTACTCAGAAGGCTGAGGCAAGAGAATCGCTTGAGCCCAGGAAGCAGAAGTTTCAGCAAGCTGAGATCACGCCATTGCACTCCAGCCTGGGCTACAGAACGAGACTCCAACTCAAAAATAAATAAATAAATAAAGAAATAAAGAAAGAAAGAACAAAACAAATAGCTCCATTTTATGTTCTACAAAAATATGTATGTATATTGGAGGTAAGCAGATGAAAATAACAAGCAGAGTACAAATTGGCAGCATTTTAATATTATTGCTCCTAATTTATAGTTCAATTTATAAATGTAAAGGTGCTATAACATTATTGTTGAACAATTTGAAAACAAAGGTAAAATTAGACTTAATCTCCATGAGTACCATGAGGCACAACATAGGCGATCAATAAATATTTGTGGAATGAATACATCTTAACCTCAAAATACTATCATTTTCATGTTTAAGTAATAACTTCTAGTATCTATCATAAATACATATTTTTAGAGTAACATTTCTATTTAACATACTAATTGGTATACTTTTGGCTTAACATTATAAACACTCTCCATGTTTCTGCCTAGTGTTTATAATTACGGTTTTTAATGGCTACATAAGATTCCATCATGCTATTTATTATAATTTACCAAACTCATCCCCTATTGTTAAACATTTAGGTTGTTTTCCCAGGATTTTGGCCACTATATTTAAAGCTACAATGAACATCATTGCAAATATAGCACTTTACTTTTCCCTGCAATCTCCTGAGAAGTAAAATTACAGAATAAAATTGAGAAAATATCTTTATGGCTATCTGCTCTATATTATTAGAGTGTTTTCCAAATTGTGGTACCATGTGTAGTATCACCTATAATGTATAATAACTAATTGTACCCTCCCCCAGAATTTTTTTCTAATTTCATAAATATAAAAGTCAAAGTCCAAAGCCTATTTTACAATTTTGTTGTTATTAAGAAAGTACACCTCTAATGTGCTTATTTACCAGCATTTTCTCTAATGTAAATTTTCTGGTTTTGGGTCATTTCTATTTTCATTAAAATTTTTCAAAAATTAAGATCAGCTTTTTTTTTTTTTTTTTGAGATGGAGTTTTGCTCTTGTCACCCATGCTGGAGTGCAATGGCATGATCTTGGCTCACTGGAACCTCCGCCTCCCGGGTTCAAGTGATTCTCCTGCCTCAGCCTCCAGAGTAGCTGAGATTACAGGGCCCTGCCACCATGTTCGACTAATTTTTGTATTTTTAGTGGAGATGGGGCTTCACCACATTGGCCAGGCTGGTCTCGAACTCCGGACCTCAGGTGATCCACCCTCCTTGGCTTCCCAAAGTGCTGTGATTACAGGCCTGAGCCACCATACCTGGCCAAGATCAGTTTTTTAATATATGATAAATACCAATATTCTAAAATCATGCTTCATGTACATAATTCCCCCTACTATTGACCTTCTACTTCTGATTTCATTTCTGTCCACTAGGTAGATTACACAAATGCATCAGTGAGTCTTTTTTCTTTGTTTCACAAATCCAACCAAATTTATTAAACACTCTATTGTTTGCTAGTTTAAATTTTTTTAATTCTTCATTGACTAAATATCTAAAATAAAGTCCAACAAATTTTCTCAAGTGTCATTAATGAATTATGAAGATGGATTTCAAAAAGAGTCAACAATTTTTTTCAATATTGCTTGTTTTTGGTGTTTTAAGAGAGTCACTATTACCAAGAATAAAAATATATAATTTATAAATGGGGACTCCAATTCTCAATAGTTTTTACTATCACCTCCCTGCTAATGAGATATATTTGAGTCATGTTTGTTTCATTTACTGATTTCTTTCACTGAGACAGGTAACACACCTCCTCTTGTTTTGTTATAGGGAGCTCTGGTTTTTGAGTTCTACTAATATTCCTCAGCTTTATTTTACTACACAGGAACGCCTGGCATTACAGCCTTCTATTAACCATTGGTTTTTAAACTATTATATTCTACAGCAGTATTTTCCAGTCTTGCCTGAAAATTAGCATTGCCTGCGGAGCATTTATTAACAACAGATTCGCCAGATGTACCCTTGAGGATTCCGACTCAGTAAGTCTAGCACAGGTCCAGTAGTCCTTATTTAATAATTCCCCAGGTAATTTAGAAACAGAGCCTAATATAGGAACTACCCAACATCCCTAATATTTGAGGGGCAGAAGATCACAAGGTGGGAAGAGTAAGGAGGAGGCCCGATGGATATGTTCTAAGTTTGCTAGCCCTGCTATAATTCAAGTAGCTCAACTTTTGTCTGTTTTATATATTAGGGTCTAGATAGGATTTCACTTGAAGAAAAAGATTTTGCTGCTTAAAATAAAAAGTTTAACTGTTACTACTCTATCTGTTTAAAATCAAAATTTTTTAGGTCCATATACTTGAAGAACTATGATGCTAGTCCTTAGAATCTTTAGAATATAAGTGCAGTAGAGCAGGGAATAAATCTTACATTTCTTTCCATGTGATTTTTTATTCCTCAGCAACAATGGGTAAATTCCAAGATGCAGAATTACATCCTCAAGATAAATCTATTAGTAAAAACATTGTCACCATGACCTACAAATGACTTATGATCTGTCTAGCTTTTGAACTCATCACCTACGACTCTTCTCTCTCACAGGCCTCACTAAGCCACACTGCCCTTCTTGCTGTTTCTTAAACAATCCAAGCATGCTTCTACTCAGGGCCTTTACAGTTAAAGCTCTTTGAAAATGCTCTTCCTATACATAATGATGTGAGTCCTGTCCCCCTTCATTTGGGTGTCTGTTAAAATGTTTTCTTTACTTTTCTCTTCTCTTTTTATTTTTTTTTTTTTGAGACAGAGTCTCATTCTGTCACTCAGGCTGGAGTACAGTGGCATGATAATGGCTCACTGAAGCCTCGCCCTCCCTGGGTTCAGGTGATCCTCCCAGAGTAGCTGGGACTACAGCTCTACACTCTAGGGCAGCTGGGACTACAAGCACGCCCTACCATGCCTGGCTAATTTTTGTATTTCTTGTAGAGACAGGGTTTCACCACATTGCCTAGGTTGGTCTCGAACTCCTGGGCTCAAGTGATCACCTGCCTCAGCCTCCCAAAGTTCTGGGATTCAGCCACTGAGCCACATGTTTTCTGCTCAGAGTGACGTCACTGATCACTCTCCACTCCATCCAAAATAGCATCCTCCCCCATGTCATTATGTATTCCCTTACCTGCTTTCCTGCTTCTTTGTTGTTACAGTACTTATTAGCCCATGAGACTTCACACATTTTAAAATTTATTTTATTCTATTCCTTGCCCAACCAGAATATTATCTCTAAAAGAACAGAGACTTTGCCTGTTTCACTCTGTGATCTCAGGGCTGGAACAGTACCTGGTACACTGTAGTGGTTCAAATATATATATATATTGGATGAAAGAATAGATGCCTCTGATATTTATTAATCTTCCAAATACAATAGTATCACTTTATGATACTCTAGTAATTTGAGATTTACTAATTTATGAAATGGACTAGCATTCTAATGCTTTTTAATTACAGTTTGGCCATATAATTTTATATATAATTACGCTGAGAGCCTCTGACCAGCTTTTTATGAAGTTAAAATGGCTGGCTTCTATTTACAAAAGCGTGCATGGTTTCTCAGCTGTCCCAACCTTCATTTTTTCTCTTCCTTACATAACCACATCTATGAATACCACATTCTGTATATGTGGCCCAGGCTGTCCCCCACATTTCAATGTCACATCTCCCAACACATGCAATGGTATGTCCACTTACATAGCCTTTTGTCATTTCAAACTCAACATGCCTTCAGGTCACTTAGTCAGCTTCCATACAAACTGACTTCCTTCCCTAATTATCCCATTTCTGCCCATAAAACTATTATTCTTCTCGTAGCATCTTTCGGAGGCAGGTTTAACCTGTCTCTCTTTCCTTTGCCCCAGTATCAACTCTATCATTAAGTTCTGTCACTTCCTTCTTTAAAATGTCTCTGTGGTGCTCCCTTTTTCTAGGATAAGGCCTATTTATTGATCATTCCATATCCTGCTCTTGCTTTTGCCCTTTCTTTATATTTCTTTTTCCTCCTTTCCACACATCCTACTTATTTTATGGATCTTTACTAATATCATCCCTTCTGAATATTTCCCCACTTGGTAACAACTTCACATTTTGACAATTACTTCTTTAATTATTTCATTTATGTCCATTTTATTTCTTCAGCTAGACTACATGGCTTGTAGAGGCAGGAAAAAGTACCATTAGTTCTCTTAGCATATAGCATAGTGGTTGACATACAGAAAACACAATTAAGGGGATGGCTGTGGTGGTTCACATCTGTAATTCCAGCACTTTGGGAGTCTGAGGCAGGAGGAGCACTAAGGTCAGGAGTTCAAGACCAGCCTGGGCAACGCAGGGAGAGCATATCTCTACAAATAATTTTTTAAAAATTAGCTGGGCATGGTGCCACATGCCTGTAGTCCCAACTACTTGGGAGGCTGAGATGGGAAGATCGCCTGAGCCTGGGAAGTCAAGGCTGCAGTGAATAGTGATAATGCCACTGCATTCCAGTCTGGGTGACAGAGTGAGACCCTGTCTCAAAAAAAAAAAAAAGAGAAAAAAGAAAACACAATTAAGGAAAACATTTTTATTTTCCTGAATGCTTAATATATGGATATAAAGCCTTTTTCGAGAGAGAGATCCAAGATGGCCACGTAGAAGCAGCTCGGGATTGTAGCTCCCAGTGAAAGCACAGAGACTGAGTGGATGCCACAGTTGCAGACAAATTTTTGATGCCCACAAACTGGGAGATTCCCGGCGAAGGAGCCACACGGGTCGCCAGCGCGATTATTTTGGCCAGTGCGCTGTTTTGCTGGCACTCCAGCGCAGCGCTTCTCGGTGCGGAGTACACAGGACTGGGTACCCTTTTAGTCGGGCTCCGCTGGTCCCATCTCCACAAGGAGAACAGCAATTGGAAGCGTTGAGGACTGAGAGCAAGCACAGCTGAAGCACAGCTGAACCCTGGAAGGCCCAGCTCTGTGGGGAAGGGACGCCTGCCGAAGGAAAACTAAGAAACAGAAAAAACTTCATAACCAACAAGCCGGACGTCCACTCAGAGACTCAATCTGAAAGTCAGCAATTACAAAGACAACAGGTAGATAAATCCACAAAAATGAGAAGAAACCAGTGCAAAAAGGCTGAGAACACCCGAAAGCAGAATGCCTCTCCTCCTACCGGGGATCGCAGCTCCTCATCAGCAAGAGAACAAGGCTTGACAAGGAGGATGAGTGTGATGAACTCACAGAATCAGACTTCAGAAGGTGGATAATAAGAAACTTCTGCGAGCTAAAAGAATATGTTCTAACCCAATGCAAAGAAACTAAGAACCTTGAAAGAAGATTTAACGAAATGTTAACGAGAATGGACAACTTAGAGAAGAGTATAAGTGAATTGATGGAGCTGAAAAACACAACACGAGAACTT
>CAUYQU010036909.1:0-22408 GCA_963574635.1 Cheracebus regulus
CATAGACCACATTTTATTTACTCATTCATCAACTGATGAATACCTGGGTTATTTCTACCTTTCGGCTGCTGTAAATAATGTTGCAATAGGCACTGTTTATAATAGGAAAGACTTGAAACCAACCAAAATGTCCATCAATCAAAGAGTGGATAAAGAAACTGTGGGGTATGTGTGTGTATGTATATGTGTGTGATGGAATACTATGCAGCCATAAAAAGGAATGAATTAACATTTGCAGTGACCTGGATGAGATAGGAGACTATTATTCTAAGTGATGTAAGTCAGGAATGGAAAACCAAACATCGTATGTTGTCACTGATATGTGGGAGCTAAGCTCCGAGGACACAAAGGCATAAGAATGATACAATGGACTTTGGGGAAGATTGAGAGCAGGGTTAGAGATAAAAGACTACTAGTAGGGTTCAGTGTATACTGCTCGGATGATGGGTACACCAAAATCTCAGAAATCAGCACTGAAGAACTTATGTAACCAGGTGCCACCTGTACCCCAATAACTTAGGGAAAAAATGATGTGCAATACTGTGCCATTTTATATAAGAGACTTGAGAATTCGTGGATTTTGGTATCTCAGGGCAGGGGATGTGTTTTCCTGGAACCAATCCCCTGCAGATACTGAAAGATGACTATATGAAATAAACTCAGAAGCTATAAAAGCAAAAAATTGAGAAAATGAACATTACTTACAAATCAAATATTTCTGCAAAGGCCTTAAACAATAAGAAACTGGAGGAAATACAACTTATAGACAAAGGGTTAATTTTTCTCGTAGATAAAGAGCTCCTATAATTTCATAAGAACATAGAACCCAACTCATTAAAAAAAAAACAGGTAAAGGATATGAACAGAACAATCGCAGATAAAATAAATACAGTTGGTTCTTGAAACACATGAAAAGATTATAAATCTAATCATTATAATAGAAATGCAAATTAAAAATGTAATGAGATGTAATTTTTTTGGCAAGGTTAAAACATTTTTATGACACTGTTTGATGAGAGTATGGAAATAAAGTTAAACTCATTGATGATCTCCTGCATTTCAGGTAGGGGAATAAAGTGGTACAACCCCTATGGAGAGCAATTTGGCTATTTCAATAAAATGTTAAAAGGTGCATACCCTTGGACTCAACAATTCCACTTTTAGGAATTTATCCTAAGTATATTCTTGCAATATGAGAAATTATCTCTACATAAAATACTCATTGTAGCATTGTTAAATATCAGAAATTTATTAAATATTCATCTGTTGAGGGTTGATTAAATAAATTACAGAATACTCTTCAGACATTAATAAAAATAAAAGGAGCTCTATATGTACTAATATGGACTGATCTCCCAAGTAGTATTTAGTGAAAAAAAATCAGGTTGTAAAATAGATATACAACTTATACAAAATATGCTGTTTTAGAAAAAGTATATTCTATAGAACATTTCTGGAATGATATGTAAGATGCTAGTAGTGGTTGTTGTCTACACAGAGAGGACTTGGGTAGCTGGAAGATGTGATAGGAAGGAAAACTTATTGTCACTGTAGATCCTTCTGTGCCTTTGAATTTTGCATTGTGTTGGAAGCATGTGTTGTATACACATGTTGCCTATTTTTAAAAAAAAAGTAGTTCAAAAAATTAATTAAATGAGACTTCATTCTTCTTCGCTTTGATAAATGAAAATTGGCTGGCTAATCAGGACCAGGGAGTAAACAGGACTGCCCTATACAGCAGAGCAACTCCTAGAAATCAAGAGAAGAGTAAGCTTGGCCTCACTGCTAATGTGAGGACATGCCCCAAACACCAACACCAGCTCAGAGACAGGGCCACACTGGCTAAGAGGCCATGCCCTGGAACCAGACTATGTGGGTGGGAGCCCTTGTTCTGCCACTCACTGACCTTGTAACCTCAGGCAAGTTGTCCTTTCTTGTGCTCCAGTTTCTTTTTCCTCACATTGCATTGGTCAGCATACCTGCCTCTCAGACTGTGATGACATGTGATGAGTAAATATGTGGTGAAAAGAAAGCGATCACTGAGTGTGTGTTAGGTGGCGGTGGTTGAGGTAGTGAATGTGGAATGGGTGGTTGTAGCTTCCATAGTGCTTTCACACGTTATCTCATTTTATCCTGGTTACCTCTGAATCCCCAGCAAAGGCATTATGGTCCTATGTTTTGGTAATTGTGGCTCTCTGGTGCCCAGAGAAGTTAAGTGACTTGCCCAGGCAGAGAGATAATTAAACTAGATCTTGAACTTCTGAGCTCCTTATCTGGTGTCTCCAGTGCACCACACTGTCCCCTTGTCTGATATTGGAATCATTGCACATGTGGCCCAAAAGATTACCCTCTATAGTATGTACGTGAGAATCAGGAGAGATTAGTAATAACTTAAAATCTAGATGGCACAAGGGTATAGCCATTGGTTCTAAAGTGAACTCAATCTGTTTTGTAAAATCCATCAGCTGATTTTTTTAAAAAAACCACATGCTAGGAAGGTATGTTTTAATGTATCTGTATATAATGTTTAGAGTACTTTATAAATAATAGCATATATTACGTAAAATATATAAATGTTATAAATACACATATGATATGTACAGTCTTATTCACTCTGTAATATATGCTTACTATTGGTTATTATAAAAAGAAAATGCCTATCCTTATCATTCTTATCATTCTTACCTCATAGGATGTTCTAAAGAGTAACTGAGCTAGTAACTTAAACAGGATTTCTTAGTGTCTGCACAGGTGATGTTTCGGGCCTGATAGTTCTTGTTGTAGAGGACTGTTCTGTGCATAGTAGGGTGTTTATCAGCATCCCTGGTCTACCTACTAGATACCTGTGGCAGTTCACTCTCCTCCAATTGTGACAACTAAAAATGTCTTCCGACTTTGCCAAATGTCCCCCTGGGGACATTAAGCACTACTGGTTTGGCAGTAATAGTAAGCAGGTATTGGGTATTATTTTCTACTAAATTATATATTCCATCAGAGGAGGAATTGTTTTTGTTGTTGCATTATCATCAGTGACTAGAACAGTACTGGGTACAAAGTTTGGTGCTCACTGGCTGTTGACTGAGTAAGTCAATGAACAGCTGGCATTTTTGAGGGCTTGCCCTGCTGTAAACACTGCTGAGCCCTTTATATGCACTATCCCACTTGCACCTCACAACAACACTATGAGATACATACTCTTCATGTGTCCATTTTACAAGCGAGTTAATGGAGGCATAGAGATTAAAAAGCTGGCCCAGGGCCACCAAGCCAGGGAATGGCAGAGCCAGAACTCAGATCTCTGTTCCTGTCAGCAAAGCCTATGCCCGGCCTCACGCAGCAGGTCCCCTGTAGGCATAGTGGCTCAGCTATATTTTAAAGACAGCTGTGGTACAAGTGTTTGGCTGGCACTCACAATTATCTATAAGTGAGGTTTGGCATGGCATGTGATAGAAAATTCACATAATTTGTTACTGGTTTCTGTATATACAGGATAGGTTTTGTGGGTTTTGGTAAAAAAAATCTTGCTGGAAAAAGCTCACTCTGAATCTTGAGGTCATTTAAAAGAGGTAGGTGAGTTAAAAACGGGCAGAGTGAAAACTGGTATTTATTAAAGTAATATTTACTTTAGGTTTGAGTTATAATTTAACCACTTCTGGTTCATGAATTAAATAATTAACTTTTATTAGTTGTCCAGTTGTGTACATTGTAATTTTTTTTCTTTTATGATTTATTTTGAAGTTTTGCTTTTAGTTTCAATTTGGGAAAAAGAAACACAAGCAATCTTACATTTTAAAAGGATAATGTGAAGTTTAACCTCTAATGTGAAGCAATTTCTAAAATTAAAAACTTGAGTTAAAACCTCTTTATGCATTTTTCGATCTCACCTCTGTTTTCCTAGCAAAGCAAGGGTAGTTCAGTTTCTTTCAATCACCTTCTTCTTTACTATCTCTTTTGAGAGTATGGCAGATGGCAACATAGTGTAATACTTGGAAGACCTTTTCAGTTTGCAAATGATCGTGACTCCTGGAATGAAATCCAAAATACTATAGAATAATTTTTTCCTATCCGATCAGTTGTTTAACATGCAGTCCTAGTCATGTTCCCAAACTGGCCTCTCCTTTAGAGTGTGGGAGGAAGGAAGAATGAAGTGTGCATAGATTTGTATCTCTCAGAAATTAAAGCTATAGAATGTGCCTCTTCCCATTTCTGTAGACCCACTCCCTCCTCCTGCCACAAGTACTATTCTTTTTCCATAAAATCCTACTGGGCTGTAGGCAGAATGCAAAGAAAAATACAGCAGAAGATGTGAGAATGTCAACAAAGAAATTGAAAGAAAAATAACAGGTCTTTGCCCCTAAGGTGAGCCCTCCACTCTTGTTATAGCTCATATTAGTGGATCTAAAAAAGCCCCATGGCTCTCTGTATGTGAGACTTTGCTGCTTTGTATAGCTTTTTTTAAAGGAATTAATTCACTTCACTTTTACCAGTGTTCTGAAGGGGTGGTCTGTACATGGCTTTTAGAGCTTTTCTTAAAATATATAAAGCACAGCACTGAAGTTAGCCAGCCCTTAGACCAAGAATGAGTCCTTTGCAGGGTTTCTAGCTTGACTGCCCCCTGGTCATAGAATATAGAGGGGATCTGTTCCAGTCGTCCTGTTTTAGAGATGAGGAATTTGTAGTCCAAGATGGTGTCATTAGAGACTTGAAAAATATAATGTTAAGGATCCTAATTAGTCATCTTCCCTCCTTTCTAAACTACCCCTCTCACCTCACATTTCAATAGGAGGCTAAGTCCTCTTTCACATTCCTTTAGTGAAGACGCTAAAATACTAAAATCTTGCTTCTTGTAACTTTAAAAAGGTAGACTTTACAAGCCACAGTGTATTTCTGAAACTGGGTCCTAATTCTGGTTCCAATGTACTTCCAACAAGTATCTGTAGCTTTCTTGGATCTGAGAAATCACATTACTCAGTTTAGCAGGGTCCTGTAAAGGTGGCCATATTAGGTCCCCCTTTCCCTCTTAGAGAAGGACATGTCACAGGAAAAGCGAGAAGACTCTAAGATACAGGAAGGAGGAGCAACAGCAGACGTCACCGGTGCTTTTGAGGGCTGGAGAGAAGGCAGCTAGGGGAAAAGGGAAGCGAAACGTAATGCCAATACTGGCAATATTCAGTAAAATAGGTGCTCTTGTATGTTACTGATAAGAATGGAACCATAGTGGGGAGAATATTTATATTACAATGCATCCACATAATGAAATATTAATGGACCAATAAAATTATGACCATGAAAATTTATAACAACATAGAATAGCCTCTGAAAAAAGAAATTAATAATAAAAAATTAGTATGCAAAATTATTTAAGTTACTTAATCTGTGATTACGACCACACTAAAAAGCTGGCATGAGTCAAAAGACTAGAAGGAAATGTTAGAACACCAAAGATGGTTTGCTAGTGAAGTAACATTATGGTTACATTATTTTTGTTATCTCCTTTCTAGTTTATTAATAATATGAGCATATTTTATAATAAAATTTAAAGAAAATGAAGCTCATAATTTTGAACTGAAAACAGAAGCATTAACACTAACAGTGTTACTAGGCAGAAAAGGTAAAGACACATAGATCGCCAAAGCAGTTGTTCCTGAACAGGAAGGAGGAAAAAAGATAAAAAAAAAGAGCCAACAGTAAGTTACCTGCTGTGCAATACTTTTAAAAACTGAAATGTAGAAGTGAGCAGAAAACAAAAGACCCAGAGACCAAGGAATTAAAGAATCGTGACTGACACACCAAACCCAGAGAGAGCTCTTTATACGTGAAGAAAATTGGCTTTACCTGCCAGCAACTTGCTGCAACTAGTTGGCATGGTCACCTGCAAAACTCCCTCACAGTGTAGGTCTGGTGAGAGAAATTACAGGATCAACACCAGCAAGAGAATAAGTTTAATATCTGAAATCCAATAAGAACAATTTTTATGTCTTTAAAGGGTCTCCAAAGGCAGGATATGCAGTTGTTGTAGAAGTTTAGAAAGCCCAAGTGTGTTGAGTTTTATAAAAGAGATACTATTCCTCAGATTTTTTTCTTTCCATTCTCCTTTCTTATAGACAATAAGAATTTCAATGGGACTTTTAAACAGTAAAGTTAAAGTTAGGAAAGAAATAATAAATGTTTATAAGTCAGTAAAAGTGTAGCTTTTGCATCTTCAATATAATCTAAGCCATATTAATTGTCATAGTAATATAACTGTTGAGTTAAACAACTGACATTTTTACAGTGCAAAATTTCATGGAGAAAATTCAGGATTGGCTCTAAAGCATATAGAATTTAAAAGATTTGCTATATCTCTTTTTAAGACTTTTTTTCCTGTAAATTTTAACTGTTGTGATTATAATTTGCAATTAATATATACATCTAATTTTTGTTAGTTTCCTTCAACACTCTCATTAAATTGGTGTCTTATTTTGGGAATGATGACATCTTAGAACAGAAGGAGTGCCGGCATTGAATGCAAGCATTCATCCCTCCCCAGAAATACATGCATTTTTATGCACTCACTCATGTCTTGCGAGTTTACCTAAGGAAGCTGCTTTATTTGCATTGTCTTAAATGTAAAATTCACGGATGTTGGAAAATTTTTGCTTAGGTATACAGATGCCCTCCGTTGCTTTCAATTTTCCTTTACCTTTTTTATCTGCAGTTTGGCCTGGTATGTTGTCGTTCTAGCCTGCCTTAAAGG
This sequence comes from Cheracebus regulus, assembly GCA_963574635.1. Taxonomy (NCBI): domain Eukaryota; kingdom Metazoa; phylum Chordata; class Mammalia; order Primates; family Pitheciidae; genus Cheracebus; species Cheracebus regulus. The sequence continues at coordinate 6,737 of CAUYQU010036909.1, forward strand.
GCCTGAGAGCTTAGCATTTCAAACCTTTTAGGCATAGGAAATCTTGTCATTTGTTTTTGGTGGTCTCAAGAGACCTAGAATACGAGCTGTCCTTTCTCTTTCCAAGTAGCTCAATACACAGTTCTCTTTGGGCCAGGACCCCAGCAGGCTCCCGGCTTCACACACTCACTGATACTGTTTGTAATATACAACTGTTTTCTAACTCTGTTAAAATCATTTTGTGTTTTTGTTCATGACACTTTACATTATTGTTACATTATCTTAGGTCACCACAGATAATGGAGTTTTATTATGATACTAATAATTGCACAGTCTTTGTATAGTGCTGGAATATTGCTCAGGGTATAAGAGGCTTTCAATTTCTAGGACTTTCTCTTTGTTTTTTACCTTGTTCTTTCGGCTGTTTTCACTCTACCTAACTCTCTTTGTCCTAACATGTTGCTTTTGCATCCTCGTGGTTTTCAGTACAGGTTTCTACTTAGTATATTCTCTCTGCCTATCTCTCAGAGTCATTGACACCCAAGTGTCCTGCATTCAAAATTCCCAAGAGAGGGTCCAGATTAATTGGTCAGTCACCACCCAGAACAGGGCTTCTGACTGGGTTGAGAGAATATAGACAATGTCTGCCTTTTCTCACCCAGGCTGGTGTGATCAGATCACAGGGCCCTGTGGTAGGTAGAAAGTGGGGTAACCTTTTGAGAAACATTGTGACCCCATTTTTCAGAAAGGAACGGTGACTGTAACAATCAGAGTGTAATAAGCACATCTCTAGTACAAAGCCATAGCAGTTACACTCATCTGTTAATTGTGAAACATCCTTGAAACCATGGAAAAATTTTCAATATCCTAATTTTTATTTACATATTTTGTTATCCATATATTTAAAAGTGAAAAACAGTTTTTAATGAGCAGATTATCAAAGCAAAATATTAGCTCGTCACGCTTCTTGAAACAAAACTACTGAAGGCTTTTTTTTTTTTTTGATACAGTCTCACACTGTTACCCAGGCTGGAGTAAAGTGGCGCATTCTCGGCTCACTGAAACCTCCACTTCCGGGGTTCAAGTGATTCTCATGCCTCAGCCTACCGAGTAGCTGGGATTACAAGTGTGCACTGCCACACCTGGCTAATTTTTAGTAGAGACGAGATTTTACCATGTTTGCCAGGCTTGTGTCTAACTCCTGGCCTCAAGGAATCCGCCCGCCTCTGCCTCTCAAAGTGCTGGGATTACAGGCACGAACCACTGAGCCCGGCCCTGAAGGCTTTATTTTGGAGTCGAAAACTTTTTACTATGGCTACTTTGAAACCACACAAACCAAAACAAGACAGACAAGCATAAATTAAGCAAATCTTGGAAGCTTTAAAAAAAATACTAATTAATGTGTAAGATGGACATTCTCTTGTAGAACATTATCTCCATAGCTGAATTGTTCCCTAAATGCCAGCACTGACCCCTGGCCCTAAGATTGAGAATAAGTTCTGGGGTCAAGGATGAGTTGAGGGATATGGATATATTAGGGAAGGGAAGGCAGACAACTTACAACCAAGCATCGTAGGTTAATACACTCAGTCTTCTCAGAAAGGGATGATCAGCCATCCTAGGTAAAGTACCTGCCTGCGTCCTGAGAATTCACTGGTGTCATCAGCCTCAGACTTTTCTCAAAGTTGTAATCATTGCATTCACTTACTCTCTGTGAATTGGTGTGTCCACTGAGGATTAAAACTTAGTGATTTTTTATTTTAAAATCTAGTGACTAATGATCTGGTTATTATAGGCTTTCTGAACAGGCATCCTATTTTTCCCATTTTCACACTGAATTATGTGATTGTGAAGATGAGGAAGCTGTTTCTGTTTATGTTACAATAAAGTCTTCTCAACTCTAGAATATTGAAAACCATACAGCTAACAGTCCTCCAGTCTTAGTAGTAAATGTATGCTATTTCATATCATTGGTATCTTTTCAGATGATCATTTTTCTGGACAGATAATATGCCTTTAAAGGCTAACCCAATTCTAACATATTTTAAAACTATTGATTTGTCAAATTATAAAATACAGACTCATTACCATGATTAATCAAGGAGAGTAAAAGTTTTTTGTATAAATTGGAATAAAGATGGAATAAGAGTCAAGTGTTTGCTGACCACTTTATTTGCTGCTTAAAAAAATAATGATTTACAGTTTCACAGAGAGGTTCTTAAAAGCTGAATTAGTAAAGCTAATAAAAATGGTTTCATTAGAATGTAGCACTTAATTATTTTGAAAAGAATATTTAACAACAATATAAAGGCAGTTTCTGATTTAGATCATGAAAATAAGAAACTCAAAAATTTAATTGTTCTTATTCCTTCAGCATTTTATACAGTATTTGCTTTGAGAGCATACTAATGTGAAATATTTTAAGTGGCCATGAAAATAAGCATATATTCTGTTATCACATAATTTTTCATATTAAGATTAGTTTGTATAGGGGGATCATAGTGTTTAAAAAGTGCATCTCTGATGAATCCATTCATTTATTCAGCAAAAACCCATCACATGCCTCTGACATGCCAGGTATCCTATGCAATGATGTGATTGTGATAATAAGGTAGCCATTGGCCTTGCTCTTTCTAGGAGCAAATCTTTAAAATGAAGAAATTTATTATAGATCTGATAAGCACTGGAAAATTGGCAAAGAGACTTGAAGAGCGCCTTTAGTGTTGACAATGGCCCAAATCCCTAGAGTTTTTTCTCTTTGCTTCAAAGTAGTATCCACAACTCCTTGACTTCTACCTACTGGGAAAAGGTGGAGGCATCTCAGGATGGCTTCATGTGACTCTGTCCCTCACTACACTGGTGGGTTCATCCCATATGCTCCCTTTGTACATCGATACCATCAAATGGCCCTATGCTCTCTACTGATGCTTGCATGGGTGCTCTCTGGAAAGAGCAGCTCTGCCTCATGCAGCCTTGCAGAAAGCCCACTCACCTTCCTAGCTGCAGACCACCCGAGTTCTAATTTCAGTATCTACACTAGACAAAGTTGCTCCCTGAACTCAGAATATGAAAATCAACCCCTCAAATTCTTACCAGAAAAATGAATCCAGTTTTACTATAAAGATTTCTAGCTCATGTGAAAGATACTAGGAAATGCGCTGGAGTCAGGCTAAGACTAGGGTAACGTCTTTCTAGCAGCTTTCTTTCATCTCCCTTCAGCTCTGGAACCACCTTGAAACATTACTGTTTCCCCCAGAAACTCTTCACAACTGATGATCAGCAACTGCGAGAGAAGCTGAGAGGCAGGCTTTATGAACAATTTAATATATTTATTTTTAGTTTATTTTATTTTAGAGATGGAATCTTCCTGTGTCACTCAGGCTGGAGTGCAGTGGTGCAGTCATAGCTCCTGGGCTCAAGCCATCCACCTGCTTCAGCCTCCCAAGTATCTGGGACTACAGGCACATGTCACCATGCCTGGCTAAGAAATTTTTTTAAAATTCTTACAGATTTCTTTCAATTCAGTTTTCTTACTCTAGCAGTCTTCAAATTAAGCCATTCTTAACTCTAAAATTACACTAATTCACAAGTAAAAATTCAAACTGTTTCATCTTTATTTATATATGAAGGCATAAAATATACTACAGTAGAAAAATAGAAAAATAAAATAAGAAATGAAAGACATGTTGGAAACATTTGCATATGTTAATTAAACATATAATGCATGCATATAAAGATATTTTTTAAGGCAAAAACTTAAATCTCATGGCATTAAAAACACTTTTCCATCTATATATACTCATAGCTTTAGATAAATAAAGTTGAGTCAGATTAGAAATTTTGAGCCAAATTCAAAAGCTTTTGTGGAGGAATGATGGGACGTCTAGGCTGTACGTAAACCATCCTGTTAAACGGTTCTCACTGCATCTCAGAATCATCTGTCAAGTCTTTCTTTTAAACATACTCACCCATGCCCTGCTCCTAGAGATTCTCACGCAGTAAATCTGAATGGAGCACGGGCATTCTTCCTTTTCTAGACCTCTGTTGTGCATCAGTTCACTGTGGCTAGGAACCACAGCTCCAGGGGTTGCTGACATTGGCAGCATTCTCCTTAGGATAAGAAAGTCCTTTTGCTGATTTTCTAACAGGCCTTTAGTTGTTTTATGTGTTTATTTTTTTTTTTATTTAGTGTTATTTTATGTTTTTTAAGGAAACCACTGATCAGCATTCTGTAACTCTTTCTTCATTGGGAGAAGTCCCTGAATACGATGTTTCAAGTTAATGTATTTGCATTTTCCTTGCCAATGCTAACATAGCCTTACAAAGGGACATACTAACTTTTAGTGTACTGACTACCAGTTTTGTGTCTCACTAATAACTTTTAAATATATTTGATAAGCTGTACATTTAAATGCTACAGACATTTGGGGTAGAGCATTTAAAATGTGAAGATTAAGGTAGGTCCAATATTGTTGGAGAGGACAAGCACTGAAACAGTGACCCTACTTCCTTGTATTGGGAAGTCAAGAGCTGGAAACAGTCTCGGGAAGAAAACTGAGGGGAAGGAGGGACCTGGCATGGCTTGTGATTCATTAAGAGAGAGGAAAGCAACCGGGAGATGTAAGTGTTACTTCACTTCCACTCACCTGCCCCACCTCAGACCCTGGACACGTGTAGACATTTATATTTATACCGCCTGGAGAGATGCAGAGCAAAGGGAACGGGGGTTACACCCTGCCCCCCGACGTGCTGCATGCCCCAGGCTCCCACCATGGTTGCCTTTGCACATGCTGCTTATCAGTATGGTCCAACAGAAATGTCTGTGCATGGCTGGTGTCTTCCAATCGCTCAGGTAGATGTGTTCTCCATTCTGTTTGTTCTTCAGAGGAGATACCCTCTTGGACCACTTTGTTTTCCACTCCATAGAGGTGATTTGGGTCATGCCATTGAACTCTTTTAGATAATACCTGAGGGGTGATGCTATTGTTGGTTTTCCAGGTGTTTTATGGGTAAAGAAAAGTCCTTTTCTGACTTCTGAGTATTATATAAGAGATTCAATTAAAATTATCTGGAGTTTAAAGACAGATCTAGGATGAAGGGGAAATTTTAAAAGGGTTGACTTTATTTGCTTTATTTACTCTGAAACCCACTAACTGTCCCATTCCCAAGCAGGCTTTCATATCCAGTAGCTCAGTTTTTGTCAAATCATTTGAGATTTTTTTAAAATAAAATCTGAAGCTTCCCTTAGATTACTTGAAATTCAAAACAAATGGGAGTCTATGACGGAACATAAAGCAGTGAACACAGCGCTAGTTTGTTTTCAAACCAGAAACACACACACTCCCTCTGTCTCTGCCTTCTTCCTCACCCCTTGAAAGGGTCTCAGCCACTCCCGTGAATCTACTTGTGCTAGGAATCCTACCACCTGCCTGGCCCTGTCCACACAGTCAGGGGCTCCTCCTGCCCACTCTCACTCTGCTTCAGTGCTGGAGCAATTTCTGCTGTATTAGCACTGCTGGTTTGAGTGACAGGGCCCTCTTTGTCAGCCACAACAAGGGCCTCTCATTTGTACCAGACACATAGAAGGGCCAAGAAGGAAGCCCCCTGGATTCCTGTGGGAATTAGTTTCCTATTGCTGCTGTAACAAATTTAGCATAAGCTTATTGGCTTAAAACAACGCAAGTTTATCACCTCACAGTTCTGCAGGTCAGGAGCCCAAATGGGTTGGGCTGGGCTAAATTCAGTGTGTCAACAGACTGTGTTCCTTAGAGGAGACTCTAGGAGAGAATTCACTTGCTTACCCTTTCCAATGTCTAGAGGCTGCCCACGTTCTTTGGCTGGTGGCCCCTTCTATCTTCAAAGCTAGATTAAAGGCATCACTTACACCCCTGCTTCCATCGTCACATCTCCCTTTCTCCTGGTCTCACCTCCATCTTTCACCAGTAAGGACCCTTATGATTACATGGCACAAACCCAGACAATTCAGGATAACTGCCCTATGTTCAAATCCTTGACTGAATCTTCAGTGTTCCTTTTGCCATGTAAGGTGACACTTTCACAGATCCCAGGGATGTGGAGTTGAATGTCTTCATTATTTTGCCAGCCATACTATGTAATGACCTATGTCCAACAAATACATGTTACCACTCTGTCACCTACCTCATTCCCTTCTCTGTCCTTACTCCCTGACACCATCCCTCCCTTCCATGAAGTCTCTCTGAATTCTTGCTCACAGACTTCCAGATGTGCCTTTGTCAACACAGTTCTGAAATGGCTCCTACGTATTCCTCCCCTGTGCTAATAATAAATCTCTGTGGCCAAGTCATCACCTCCAGGTTAAGTGCTCTCCTCAGAGATCAGCCTTTACACAGTGGGGAGAGCCTTCATTCCCTTTTAGACGGTTTTACAATGTTATATATGTGTATAATTTGTTAAGACTTTTCCTATAAAGCTTTTAATCATTTCCTAGATGGAGTTGATTAGTACCTTTCTGTGCTTCTAGAGCCTTTATTATAAGACTCATCACATTTTATTACAATTATCCGTTTGTGGGGTTTTTTTTTAAGAAAAAAAGAAGAAAAGAGAAAAAAAAGAGAAAGAGAAAGATGGAGAGAGAACGAGAATCTTGCTCTATTGCTCAGGATTTCATTTAAATCTGTGAAATGCTTATGCAATTACTAAAAAAAATGACTTATTTCCTATTATGTGATCACTTTTAGAATAGGTATGATATAATATTGAAAAAAATATATGTTTTGTGGATATGGGGTGGTGAGTTCTATTAATATTTATTAAATTTGCTTGTTCCAAGTCTGAGTTCAAATTGTGTTTTTTTTTCTCTCCATTAGGTTGGTAGATCTTCCTCCATCCGTTTATGTTAAGTCTTTGTGTGTCCTTGCCTATAAGAAAGGTCTGAATACAGTGTACTGATGGGTTTTAACTTTTTATTCAGTTTGCCTAACTATATGTTTTGATTGGGGCATTTAATCCATTTAAGTTTAGTCTTAATATTGATGTTAATTAAGACTAACTAGCTGTTTGCCCGTTAGTTGATGTAAATTCTTCATTGTTGTAATATTCTTTACTTTTTTGGTAAGTTTTTAGGATAACTGATGCTGGTTGTTCCTTTCTGTGTATAGTGCTTCTTTCAGAAGTTGTTGCAAAACAGGTCTGGTGGTGATGAAATCTCTGAGTTCTTGCTTGTTTGCAAAAAGTTTTATTTTTCCTTCACATGTAAAACTTAGTTTGGCTGGATATATAATTCTGGGTTGAAAGATTTTTTCTTTAAGGATGTTAAATATTAACCTCCACTCTCTTCTAGCTTGTAGAGGTTCTACTGAGAGATTTGCTGTGAGTCTGATAGGCTTTCCTTTATGGGTAAACTGGCCTTCTCTCTTGCTGCCCTTAATATTTTCTCCTTTATTTCAATCCGAGTAAATCTGACGATTATGTGTCTTGGGATTGGTCTTCTTGAGGAATATCTTTGTGGGTTTCTCTGTATTGCCTGGAGTTGAGTATTGTCATGCCTTACTAGTTCAGGAAAATTTTCCTGGATAATATCCTGAAAAATATTTTCCAGCTTGGTTTCATTCTCTTCGTCACTTTCAGGTATACTTATTAAGAGTAAATAGGTCTTTCCACATAGTCCCATATTTCTTGGAGATTTTGCTCATTCCTTTTTATCCTTTTTTCTCTGATCTTGTCTTCTCATTTCATTTCATTAAGTTGGTCTTCGACCTCTAATATCCTTTCTTCTGCTTGATCAATTCGACTGTTAAGACTTGTGCATACTTAACGAATTTTTCGTATTGTGTTTTTCAGCTCCAATAATTCGTTTATATTCCTCTCTAAATTGTCCATTCTCATCAGCATTTTGTCAACCCTTTTTTGAAAGTTATTAGTTTCTTTGCATTGGGTTAGAACATATTCTTTTAGCTCACAGAAGTTTCTTATTATCCACCTTCTGAAGCCAGATTCTGCTAATTCTTCACACTCGTTTTCCATCAGGCCTTGTTCCATTGCTGATGAGGAACTAGCGTCCTCTGTAGAAGGAGAGACATTCTGATTTTGGGTGTTCTCAGTTTTTTTTACGGTGGCTTCTTGGCATCTTTATGGTTTTATCCACTTGGCGTCTTTGTAATTACCAACTTTCAAATTAGGTCTCTGAGCAGACGTCCAGCTTGTTAATTCCCAGCTCTGGAATCTATGTAATTTTCACCGCGGTGACCCACAATGCTGACCAAAACAGCAGCATTGAAATTCATGGTGATTTTCTACCCGGGGGTCTCCAGTCTGGCTTCTCAGTCACTTTTTCAATTAGCTGAATGGACTTCTCTACCTTCCCAGAGCTCCAAACATCATCCAAAAGGAGACCCAGTCCTGTTTACTCCACACCAAGAGCCACTGGGCCAAGGCACCAGCAAAACAGCCACGCCAGCCAAAAGGGTCACGCTGGCTACTCATGGGACTCCTCTGCTGGGAATGTCCTGGTCCGTGTTCACCAAAAATTCATCTGTGAGTGTGTCATCCACTTGCTTTCTGCACTTTCACTGGGAGCTGCAATCCTGAGCTGCTAGTGATTGGTCATCTTGGATCTCTCTTTCCAAGCCCTATATTTCTTAATGGCCCATCCAGCCCAATTAGGCTTACAAAATGCTACATCCCCCATTATAGAGGAACTTATTGCTTTTCATGATCATGCCCTCATAATTATTTTTCTAATTAGCTCGCTAGTCCTATATGTTATTTCCTAATACTTACTACAAAATTAACTCATACCAGCACCATAAGTGCTCAAGAGATCTAAATGATCCGAACCATTCTACTTGCCATTATTCTCACCAGGATTGCCCTCCCATCTATACACATCCTTTACATAACAGACGAATTTAATAAACCCTACTTAACCCTCAAAGCAATTGGTCACCAATGATACTGAAGCTACAAATACTCAGACTATGAGGATTTGGCCTTTGACTCTTATACCTAACATACTTTCTCAAGCCCGGCGAATTCTGACTTCTTGAGGTAGACAACTGAACAACGTTGCCAATAGAAGCAGATATCCGTATGCTAATTTCATCACAAGACATGTTGCACTCATGAGCTGTCCCATCACTACGTGTTAAAACAGATGCAATTCCCAGATGCTTAAACCAAGCCATAGTGGCCTCTATGTGACCAGGCCTATTCTACGGACAATGCTCAGAAATTTGCAGATCAAACCATAGCTTTATTTCCATCATCCTAGAATTCATCTATTTCCAAGTCTTTGAAGTCTGAGCCTCATATCTATATACTGTATAACTGTAAAGCTACTAAGCATTAACCTTTTAAGTTAAAGACAGAGAATTTCCTCTCTACAGTGAATACCTCAACTAGACATCTCACCATGACCAATGGTGATTCTATCAATAGTTGCAGCCCTATTTTATGTTATTCAACTAAAAATATTGAATTCTACCTTCCATACCACCTATCAAAATTTATTAAAACACAAAAACATAAAACAACCTGAAAACTAAAATCAACCAAAATCTATTTGCCTCATTCAATATCCCAATAATCTTAGGAATCCCCCTAGTAGCATTAGTTATTTTATTTCCTACCTTATTAATAATGCCTTCCAATAACCTAATCAATAACCGATTTTCCTCCCTCCAACAATGATTAATTCAACTCACAATGAAGCAAATAATAATAAATCATAGCGCTAAAGGATGAACTTGATCCCTTATACTCCTAGCCCTAATTACCTTTATTGCTCTCAATAACCTCCTCGGACTTACACCCTATGCATTTACACCAACTACCCAACTATCAATAAATATCAGCATAGCAATTCCCCTGTGAGCAGCCACTGTGCTTATAGGATTTCGATTTAAAACAAAATCATCTCTAGCCCACTTCTTACCCCAAGGAACACCCATCCCACTTATCCCTATATAAGTTATCATTGAAACAATTGTCTCTTTATTCAACCAATAGCACTAGCCGCACAATTGACAGCTAACATCATGGCAGGTCACCTACTAATACATCTACTTGGAGATACTACACTAACTCTACTATCTACCTCTCCTCTTCTATAATTACCATCATTGTTATTATTCTACTAATTACCCTAGAATTAGGCGTGGCCCTAATTCAAGCCTATGTCTTTACACTTTTAGTAAGCCTCTATTTACATGACAACTCCTAATGACTCACCAAACACATGCTTACCACATAGTTAACCCAAGTCCCTGACCACTAACAGGAGCCCTTTCCGCCTTTCTATTAACTTCTGGCCTAATTATATGGTTTCATTTCTACTACACTCTTCTCCTTGCTGCAGGACTACTAGCCAGTGCAATAACAATATTTCAATGATGACATGATGTCATCTGAGAAAGCACATACCAAGGCCACCATACTCTGCCTGTTCAAAAAGGCCTCCAATACAGAATAATTGTATTTATTATTTCAGACGTTTTCTTTTTTTGCCAGCTTCTTCTGAGCATTTTATTACTCTAGCTTAGCCCCAACCCCACAAACAGGAGGACATTGACCTCCAACAGGTATTTTCCCCCTTAACCCTATAGAAGTACCACTCCTAAATACAGCTGTCCTACTTGCATCAAGAGGAACAATTACTTGAGCACACCATAGCCTGATAGAAGCCGACCAAGAAGAATCAGCTCAAGCATTATCTATAACTATTGCACTAGGTGCTTACTTTACCTATTTACAAATGTCAATATTCTGAAGCTTCCTTTACTATTTCTGATGGAATCTATGGCTCTACATTTTTTATGGCCACAGGTTTTCATGGCCTCCACCTTATTATTGGGACCACATTTCTCACCACATGTTATTTTCACCTACAAATGGACCACTTTACATCCAACCACCACTTTGGTTTTGAAGCCGCCACATGATACTGACACTTTGTAGACGTAGTATGACTATTCCTCTATATTTCTATCTACTGATGAGGATCTTAGTCTCTTAGTATAAATAGCACCACTGACTTCCAATCAGTAAGTCTCGACAAGCCCGAAAGAGAGTAATCAACCTAGCACTAACCCTAACTACTAATGTTCTCCTAGCTCTATTACTAATTACCGTCACATTTTGACTCTCGCAACTGAACACTTACACAGAAAAGTATAATCCCTATAAATGTGGATTTGACCCTACAACCTCCGCCCACCTGCCTTTTTCCATAAAATTTTTCTTAGTCACTATTACATTTCTTCTATTTGACCTAGAAATTGCCCTACTACTACCCCTACCACGGGTGACTCAAACAAATAACTTAATGCTAACAACCAATATAATTCTTGTCCTGTTATTCTAGTAATTGGGTTAGCTTACGAATGGACTCAAAAGGGGTTGGATTGAGTTGAATTGATAAATAGTTTAAGTAAAACAAATGATTTTGACTCATTAGATTATGATAAATCATATTTACCAAGTGCCTTTCATCTATATCAATACAGCACTAGCATACTCCATATCCCTACTAGGGCTATTAATTTATCGATCCCACCTAATATCATCTCTACTATGCTTGGAAGGCATAATATTATCACTATTTATCTTAGCTACACTCATAACCTTAAATATACATCTAACATTAATATTTATGATGCCTATTACCCTCCTAGTATTTGCCGCATGCAAAGCTGCAGTAGGCCTAGCCCTACTAATTTTAATCTCCAACCTATATGGCCTAGACTATGTGCAAAATTTAAACCTACTTCAATGCTAAAAATTATTCTACCAACAACCATGCTTCTCCCAATAATATGGCTTTCAAATAATTATACAATATGAATTAACATAATAACCTGGATAACCCTTCTACCCCTATATGTACCAAATAATTCATGCCACTTATTATTGATTTTCTTCTCAGACCCACTAACATCCCGTCTTCTTACCCTAACGGCCAGATTATTACCCCTGATAATTTTAGCAACCCAACAGCACCTCTACAACAACCCCCCCACAAAAAAATTATACATCTCAATACTAATTCTCTTACAAATCTCCCTAATCATAACATTTACAGCCACAGAACTAATTCTATTTTATATCTTATTGAAACCACTTTGATTCCTACTTTAATTATTATTACTCGCTTAGGGTATCAACCAGAACGCCTCAACACAGGCTCATACTTCCTATTCTATACATTAGCAGGATCTCTTCCATTACTTATTACACTCCTCTATTACTTAGCTAGAATATATAGTCTCAAACTGACATTGAACAACAATTCAAACTATTAAATTATCCTTAAGCTTCAAACTCGATTTCTTTTCCACAATATTTATTCCCATAGTATTAATCATCACCTGATCAATCGTAGAGTTCTCAATATGATATATAAGTTCAGACCCAAACATCAACCAATTCCTCAAGTACCTACTTATTTTCCTCATTACAATACTAATTCTAATTACTGCTAATAACCTATTCCAACTTTTCATTGGATGAGAAGGAATAGGCATTATATCTTTCCTCTTAATTAGCTGATGGCACGGTCGAATAGATGCTAATACAGCTGCCCTACAAGAGATTCTGTATAATCGTATTGGCGATATTGGTTTTATCTTAGCAATAGCATGATTCTTTCTATATTCCAACTCATGAGATTTTCAACAAATATTTATCCTTGACTCTACCCCGAGCTCCTTCCCCCTAGCAAGCCTTCTCCTAGCCACTATGGGGAAATCAGCCCAATTTGGCCTCCACCCATGACTACTCTCCACTATAGAAGGACCCACCCCAGTCTCGGCACTATTCCACTCCAGCACCATGGTTGTTGCAGGGATCTTTCTAATTATCATTTTTCACCCCTTATTTGAAGACAACTTGCCTATGCAAACACTTATGCTATCCCTTGGAGCTATTGCCACCTTAGTCACAGCAATCTGTGCCCTGACACAAAATGATATAAAAGAGATTATAGCCTTTTCAACCTCAAGCCAACTTGGTCTTATAATGGTGACAGTCAGCATTAATCAACCATAACTAGCCTTTCTTCGTATCTGCACCATCGCCTTCTTTAAAGCTATACTATTTTTATCAGTAGGATCTATTATTCACAGTCTCAATAATGAGCAAGACATTTGAAAGACAGGGGGCCTATATAAAACTCTATCCTTTACCGCCTCCTCCCTCATTATTGGCAGCCTTGCACTTATGGGTATACCCTTCCTCACAGGCTTCTACTCAAAAGACCTAATCATCGAAACCACCAACACGTCATGTACCAAAGCCTGAGCCCTAATAATTACTCTTGTGGCCACTTCCCTATCGGCCATATACAGCATCCACATTATTTTCTTTAACAGGATACCGAAAATTTATAAACCTCATTATAATTAATGAAAATAACCCCTTATTAATAAACCCAATTAATCACCTAGCAGTAGGTAGTATTTTCGCTGGGTTTCTTATTTCTAATTGCATTCCTCCCACTTCACACCCTCAAATAACTATACCATATTATCTTAAACTGGCAGCTCTAGGCGTAACTATTTTAGGGCTTCTTATAGATATAGAGCCTAACCTTATAACTAACAATATAAAATTAAGCACCCCAGTAAAAACTTATTACTTCTCTAACATACTAGGCTTTTACTCAATCACTACTCATCGCTTAAACCCCCATTCGAGCTTAACCACAAGCCAAAACCGAGCAAAGGGATGTGGCCCCTCGGGTGCTCACAGGTGCCCTCTGGCTGTGTGTGCTGTGCAGATGGGGCAAGGGTGAGCAGGGAGACTGGAAGGAGGCTGCTGCCTCCTGTGGGTCCTGGTGGAAGATGAGGGTGGAAGGGACAGTGAAGGGGCAGAGGAGGAAGACATGGGCAGGCTCACTGCTGCCACTCAGCCACTGTGCCCTCAGTGGTGGGGAGGCGGCAGGTGGGTTGGGTGCTCTCAGGGATCTGCACTGCCTGGCAAAGAGTGGGTGAGTGCTATTCCAGGCAGCATTGATTGTGGCAGGGGTGGGGCAGGTGTGCTATCAGGGGCTACCCGAGCTATCCATGGTGGTACTTCCCAAGGTGGAGAGGGAGTTTGGAGTGCTCTCCATGGCTGCACTGCCCAAGGCAGGGAGTTGCTTGAGGGCTCTATCCAGGGCTGCACTGTTCCTGACGGGGAGTGGGTTAGGGCACTCACTATTCAGAGTTGCAGTGCCTGCAGTGGGGGGTGGTTTGGGTGCCATATGGGGGCATCACTGTGTGCGGTGGGAGTTTGGTTGGGGACGCTATCTGTGGCTACACTGCTCATCGCAGGGAGCCAGTTGGTGCGCTATCCCAGGCTATGCTGTCCATGGTAGGGGGTTGGTCTGCTGGTGCCATCGAGTGCTGCAATGTCTAAGGCAGGGTCAGGTTAGGGGTGGCCATCATGTGCTACACTGCTGGTGGTGAGGGATGGGGTGTTGGCAGTATCCTGGGGCTACACTGCCAGTGGCAGCAGGTTAGGGGCTCTGTTGGAAGCTGCACTGCCGGTGGCAGGTGATGGAGGTTTGAGTGACAGCAGTGGTCTCTAAGAGAGGAGTCGTCCTCCTCTCCCCGGACTCTAAAGGGCCATCTCCTCCTGCATGGCATGGGCACACGTTTCTGTGAAAATCCTGATCACAGCAGGCCACCCAGACCCATCATGGTTCCCAGGCCCGAGCCCTCACATTCTGTGTTTCAGAGACTGCCAAGGATGCCCACACATGCAGTAACAGACACCATGGGGTGACAGGGCCCTGTGAGTGGAGGTCTCAGGAATGGGAACCAGCACTTTGGTGGGGAGGGCTGGCTGGGGCTGAGTTTCTGCTGCTCCTGCTTCCCGAGCACAGCCTGGGTGGTCCCAGTGGTTCCTGTGGAGCGGGAAGCCCTGGCACTGTGGTGTCTCCAGTCTCCACTCCCTAGCCAGTTTGGACCGAAAAGAGATGCCGTGGACTTTGGAGGGTGGGTGTGAGTGCCTTCACTGAAACTGGCCTGTGCCACTCAGTGGGCAGCATGACAAGGTGGGGGTCTAACGCTACCACTCTCTCTGTCCCGTTCTAGGTTTTTCTGGCTTTGCTCACCCAGCTGCTCCATGCCAGGAAGAGTCATCTGCTGCATGCTGGAGGCTGGAGCCTGTGGCACCACGGCACGCCTCGCTGCAGTGGGTGGCAGCGACGGAGACTGCAGAGCACCGGAGAGGTAGGAGGGTGGCTGACTGTCACCAGGGCAGGGACAGGGGTGCAGAGGTGGCAGGTGGCAGCCTCTGAGGTGGCCTCGGTGCCTGGGTCCCCAGTACTGGTTACAGCAGGCAGAGCTGGGGTTGCCAGCACTTCTGTCACGCCATGTGAAGGTGGCAGCTGCAGTTCAGCTCGTGGCAGAGGGTGGCAGTGCAGATCCCAGACACAAGTGAGGCCTGAGGGTCATGGAATACCCCTCTCCCACCCTCGGATCTGCTCCTGTTTGTCAGCTCCCTGAGTGCTGGGCCGTGGGTCTCTACACTGTGTGACCACTGGAATGGGGCTAAGCGTCATTCCCGCCCTCCTAAATCTGGGGCTTCACTGCCTCCATTAGGGCCACGGTGGCATCTGGCCCCTGGTTCTGTGCTGCTGGCCACAGCGTGCATGTCCAGGGTTGCCACTGCTTCTGCCACGTTGTGTGTAGGTGGCAGCTGCAGTGGAGCCCTGGCAGAGGGTGGCAGTGC
>CAUYQU010036910.1:0-21586 GCA_963574635.1 Cheracebus regulus
GCCTAGAACACCGGGGAAACAGAGCCGTCCATTCAACTGAAAAAAGGGGGGCTGACACAGAGAGCCAGGTGATCTGGCTGGGTGGGTCCCACCCCGACAAAGACCAGCAATCTGAAACGATCTGGATTGAGAGTTTCACAGCAAGCGCAGCTGGATCCGGGACAGTGCAGCTCTGTAAGGGGGAAGGAATCTGCCATTACTGAGGCAGTCCACCACTACTGAGGCAGTCTGCCTTTACCGAGGCAGTCCACCACCACTGAGGCAGTCTGCCTTTACCGAGGCAGTTCTAACTATACCTCTGTAAACAAAACCCTAAGGAAGTTCACACAGCAGCTAGGCAGAGCTGACGGGGAGCTCAGCAACACCTCTGCTGGTAGACTGTGACTAGGCTACCTCCTTGCTGGGCAGACCATCTCTGAAAACAGGCAACAGCATGTTAGGAACTTAAAAATAAAGCCCCACCTTCCCAGGACAGAGCACCTGGGAAAAAAGGCGGTTATGAGTTCCACTGCAGCAGACTTAAACGTACCTTCCCAGCAGCTCTGAACAGAACAACAGAGCTGACAGCTCAGCACCTGAGCTCCTATAAGGGAAAGACTGTCTCCTCAAGCAGCTCCCTGACTCCCATATATCCGAAGAGACACCTCATAAAGGAGAGCTCAGGTTGAAATCTGGTGGGTATCCTTCTGGGACAAAGATAACAGAAGAAACTGGCAACAACCCATACTGTTCTGCAGCCGCTGCAGGTGATCCACAGGCAAGCAGGGTCTGGAGTGGACCTCCTGCAGTCCTACAGCAGAGGGGCCTGACTGTTAGAAGGAAAACTAAAAAACAGAAAGAAATAGCTTCATCATCAACAAAAAGGACATCCACTCAGAGACCCCGTCCGAAAGTCACCAACTACAAAGACCACAGGTAGATGAATCCACAAAGATGGGAAGAAACCAGTGCAAAAAGGATAAAAACACCCAAAACCAGAACAGCTCTCGTCCTCCAAGGGATCACAACTCCTCACCAGTAAGGGAACAAAGCTGGACACAGAATGAGTCTGATGAATTAGCAGAAACAGGCTTCAGAATGTGGGTAATAACAAACTTCTCTGAGTTAAAAGAACATGCTCTAACCCAATGCAAGGAAACTAAGAATCTTGAAAAAAAAGGTTTCACAAAATGCTAACAAGAATAAACAGCTTAGGGAAGAATATAAATGATCTGATGGAGATGAAAAACACAACACGAGAACTTCATGAAGCAATGCACAAGGTTCAATAGCCGAACTGACCAAGCAGAAGAAAGGATATCAGAGATTGAAGATCAACTCAATGAAATAAAATGAGAAGGCAAGATTGGAGAAAAAATAGTGAAAAGAAATGAACAAAGCCTCCAAGAAATATGGGATTATGTGAAAAGACCTAATCTACATTTGATAGGTGTACCTGAATGTGACGGAGAGAATGAATCCAAGCTGGAAAACACTCTTCAGGACATTATCCAGGAGAACTTCCCCAACCTAGCAAGGCAGGCCAATATTCAAGTTCAGGAAATACAGAGAACACCACAAAGATATTCCTCAAGAATAGCAACCCCAAGTACATAATTGTCAGATTCACCAGGGTTGAAATGAAGGGGAAAATGCTAAGGGAAGCCAGAGAGAAAGGTTGGGTTACCCACAAAGGGGAAGCCCATCAGACTCACAACGGATCTCTAGGCAGAAACCCAACAAGCCAGAAGAGAATAAGTATTCAACATCCTTAAAGAAAAGAACTTTCAACCCAGAATTTCATATCCAGCCAAACTATTCATAAGCAAAAGAGAAATAAAATTCTTTATGAACGACAATTGCTGAGAGATTTCATCACCACCAGGCCCACCTTATAACAGCTCCTGAAGGAAGCACTAAACATAGAAAGGAACAACCAGTACCAGCGACTCCAAACACGTACCAAATGGTAAAGACCATGGACGCAATGAAGAAACTGCATCAACTAATGGGCAAAACAACCAGCTAGCATCAAAATGGCAGGATCAAATTCACACATAACAATATTAACCTTAAATGTAAATGGGCTAAATGCCCCAATCAAAAGACACAGACTGGCAAATAGGATAAGTCAAAACCATTGGTGTGCTGTATCCAGGAAAGCCATCTCACATGCAAGGACACACACAGGCACAAAACAAAGGGATGGAGGAAGATTCACCAAGCAAATGGAGAGAATAAAAAAGCAGGAGTTGCAATCGCAGTCTCTGATAAAATAGACTTTAAACCAACAAAGATCAAAAGAGACAAAGACATTACATAATGGTAAAAGGATCAATGCAACAAGAAGAGCTAATGATCCTAAATATATATGCACCCAATACAGGAACACCCAGATCATAAAGCAAGTTCTTAACGACGTAGAAAGAGACTTAGACTCCAACACAATAATAGTGGGAGACTTTAACACTCTACTGTCAATATTAGACAGAAAATTAACAAAGATATCCAGGACCTGAACTCAGATCTGGACCAAGCAAACCTAACAGACATCTACAGAACTCTCCATCCCAAATCCAAAGAACTTACATTCTTCTCAGCACCACATTGCACTTACTCTAAAGTTGACCACATAATTGGAAGTAAATCACTCCTCAGCAAATGCAAAAGAATGGATATCGTAACAAACAGTCTCTCAGACCACAGTGCAATCAAATTAGAACTCAGGATTAAGAAACTAACTCAGAAACACACAACTTCATGGAAACTGAACAACTGGCTCTTGAATGTTAACTGGATAAACAATGAAACGAAGGCAGAAATAAAGATGTTCTTTGAAACCAATAAGAATGAAAACACAATGTACCAGAATCACTGGGACACATTTAAGCAGTGTCTACGGGAAAATTTATAGCAA
The DNA here is from genome assembly GCA_963574635.1 of Cheracebus regulus. NCBI lineage: Eukaryota > Metazoa > Chordata > Mammalia > Primates > Pitheciidae > Cheracebus > Cheracebus regulus. The sequence continues at coordinate 2,897 of CAUYQU010036910.1, forward strand.
TAAATGCCAACATGAGAAGCAAGGAAATATCTAAAATCGACTCCCTATCATGAAAATTGAAAGAGCTAGAAGAGCAAGATCAAAAAAACTCAAAAGCTAGAAAAAGACAAGAAATAACTAAGATCAGAGCAGAACTGAAGGAGATAGAGACACAAAAATCCCTTAAAAAAAAAATCAATAAATCCAGGAGCTGGTTTTTTGAAAAGATCAACAAAATAGAACTCTAGCCAGATTTATAAAAAAGAAAAGAGAGAAGAATGAAATAGATGCAATAAAAAATGATAAAGGAGATATCACCACCGCTTCCAAAGAAATACAAACTACCATCAGAGATTACTACAAAAAACTCTATGCACACAAACCAGTAAACCTGGAAGAAATGGATAAATTCCTGGACACTTGCACCCTCCCAAGCCTAAACCAGGAAGAAGTTGAAATGCTGAATAGACCAATAACAAAGGATGAAGTTGAGGCAGCAATTAATAGACTACCAACCAAAAAAACATGGGTTCAGATCGGTTCACAGCAGAATTCTACCAGACATACAAAGAGGAGCCAGTACCACTCCTTCTGAAACTATTCCAAACAATCCAAAAAGAGGGAATCCTTCCCAATTCATTTTATGAGACCAATATCATCCTGATACCAAAACCCGGCAGAGACTCAACAAAAAAAAAAAAGAAAGAAAACTTCAGGACAATATCCATGAACAACATAGATGCAGAAATTTTCAATAAAATACTGGCAAACCAAATGCAACAGCACATCAAAAAGCTTATCCATCAAGATCAAGTGGGCTTCATCCTGGGGATGCAACGTTGGTTCAACATATACAAGTCTACAAATGTAATCCACCACATAAACAGAACCAAAGACAAAAACCACATGATTATCTCAATAGCTGCAGAGAAGGCCTTCAACAAAATTCAACAGCCCTTTATGCTAAAAACTCTCAATAAACTAGGTATCGACGGAACATATCACAAAATAATAAAAGCTGTTTATGACAAACCCACAGCCAGTATCATACTGAATGGGCAAAAACTGGAAGCATTCCCTTTTAAATCTGGTACTAGACAAGGATGCCCTCTCTCACCACTCCTATTCAACATAGTATCGGAAGTTCTAGCCAGAGCAATCAGGCAAGAAAAAGAAAAAAAGGGTCGACAATTAGGAAAGGAGGAAGTCAAATTGTATATATTTGCAGACCACATGATTGTATATTTCAAACACCCCATCATCTCAGCCCAAAATCTCCTTAAACAGAGAAGCAACTTCAGCAAAGTCTCAAGATACAAAATCAATGTGCAGAAATCACAAGCATTCCTATACACCAATAACAGACTTAAAGAGAGCCAAATCAAGAAAAAACTAGCATTCACAATTGCTACAAACAGAATAAAATACCTAGGAATACAACTAACAAAGGATGTAAAGGACCTCTTCAAGGAGAACTACAAATCACTGTTCAAGGAAATTAGAGAGGACACAAACAGAAGGAAAAACGTTCCATGCTCATGGTTAGGAAGAACCAATAACGTGAAAATGGCCATATTGCCCAAAGGAATTTATAGATTCGAAATTATCCCCATCAAGCTACCTATGTATGACCTTCTTCACAGAACTGGAAAAAACCACCTTAAACTTCATACGGAACCAAAAGAGAGCCCGCATAGCCAAGACAATCCTAAGCAAAAAGAACAAAGCTGGAAATATCAGGCTATCTGACTTCAAACTATACTACAAAGCTACAGTAATCAAAACAGCACGGTACTAGTACCAAACAGAGATATAGATCAATGGAACAGAGGCCTCGGAGGCAATGCCACACATCTACAACCATCTAATCTTTGACAAACCTGACAAAACCAAGCAATGGGGAAAGGATTCCCTGTTTAATGGTGTTGGGAAAACTGGCTAGCCATGTGCAGAAAGCAGAAACTGGACCCCTTCCTGACACCTTACACTAAAATTAACTCCAGATGGATTAAAGATTTAAACATAAGACGTAACACCATAAAAACCCTAGAAGAAAACCTAGGCAAAACCATTCAGGACATAGGCATAGGCAAGGACTTCACGACTAAAACACCAAAAGCATTGGCAACAAAAGCCAAACTAGACAAATGGGATCTAATTAAACTCCAGAGCTTCTGTACAGCAAAAGAAACAATCATTAGAGTGAACCAGCAACCAACAGAATGGGAAAAAAATTTTGCAATCTACCTATCTTACAAAGGGCTAATATCCAGAATCTACAGAGAACTAAAACAGATTTACAAGAAAAAAACAAACCCATTCAAAAGTGGGTGAAGGACATGAACAGACAACTTTCAAAAGAAGACATATATAATGCCAATAAACATATTCAAAAATGCTCATCATCCCGGTCATTAGAGAAATGCAAATCAAAACCACATTGAGATACCATCTCACGCCAGTTAGAATGGTGATCATTAAAAAATCTGGAGATGATAGATGCTGGAGAGGATGTGGAGAAATAGGAATACTTTTACACTGTTGGTGGGAGTGTAAATTAGTTCAACCATTGTGGAAGACAGTGTGGTGATTCCTCAAGGAGCTAGAAATAGAAATTCTATTTGACCCAGCAATCCCATTACTGGGTATATATCCAAAGGATTATAAATTGTTCTATTATAAGATCACATGCATAAGTATGTTCATTGCGGCACTGTTAACAATAGCAAAGACCTTGAACCAACTCAAATGCCCACAGATGATAGGCTGGACAAGGAAAATGTGGCATATATATGCCATGGAATACTATACAGCCATAAAAAACGATGAGTTCCTGTCCTTTGTAGGGACATGGATGAATCTGGAAACCATCATTCTCAGCAAACTGACACAAGAACAGAAAATCAAACACCACATGTTCTCACTCACAGGTGGGTGTTGAACAATGAGATCACACGGACACAGGGAGGGGATCATCACACACTAGGGTCTGCTGGGGGGAAACAGGGGAGGGACAGAGGAGGGTAGGGAGGTTGAAGAGGGATAACATGGGGAGAAATGCCAGATATAGGTGATGGGAGGATGGAGGCAGCAAACCACATTGCCATGGTACCTATGCAACAATCCTGCATGTTCTGTACATGTACCCCAGAACCTAAAGTGCAATATAAAAATATATATGTATAAAAAATTAATTAACTCAATGCATCATACTAAAAGAATAGAAAACAAAATAAAAAATCACATGATTATCTCAACAGATATCGGTGGCTCACACCTGTAATCCCAGCACTTTGGGAGGCCAAGGCAGGTGGCTCGGTGAGGAGTTCAAGACCAGCCTGGCCAACATGCTGAAACCCCATCTCTATTAAAAATACAAAAATTAGCTGGGCATGGTAGTGGACACCTCAAATCCCAGTTCCTCAGGAGGCTGAGGCAGGAGAATTGCTTGAACCTGTGAGGCAAAGGTTGCAGTGAGCCAAGATCACATCATTGCATTCTAATCCGAGTGACAAGAGTGAAACTCCATCTCCAAAACAAAACAAAAAACAACAACAACAACAAAAGCATTTGGCAAAATCCACTACAAGTGACTCTTGAGCAACACAGGTTTGAACGTCACAAATCCACTTACACCAGAAGAAGTTCAGCAAAAGAAAACAAAAACAGACAGCAAGAAGTAAGTTAATTATTGCAAAAACCTTTTTTTTTTTTTTTTAGAGTCCCACTCTTGTTGCCCAGGCTGGAGTGCAGTGGCACAATCTCGGCTCACTGTAACCTCTGCCTTTCAGGGTTTAAGCAATTCTCCTGCCTCAGCCTCCCAAGTAGCTGGGATTACAGGTGCCCACAACCACGCCCAGCTAATTTTTTTTTTTTTTTTTTTTTTTTTGTATTTTTAGTAGAGACAGGATTTCACCGTATTGGACAGGCTGGTCTCAAACTCCTGACCTCATGATCCGCCCGCATCGGCCTCCCAAACTGTTGGGATTACAGGCATGAGCCACCACGTGGATATATTATGGCAAGTGTAAGAAATTTTAGTATAAGCATTGTAAAAATACAAGTCTAAGTGTGAAAGGAACAAATCTAGAGCATCACTTTGAATATACTTGTTATACTATCAAGGAGAAGAAAAATAACTAACTTTAAATGTAACTATAGCACAATGAAATGTGAACAAGTGTTCTTCAATCAGCTAACAATAAAATTTCACTCTAAGTTTTTGACATAAAGGATAATGATAGATATCTAATGAATAGTTAATACTGAAATCAATAAATATTTTCATTTTTATGAGGTTTTTAAAAATTTATTTCAGAGACAATGTTCCAGTGTTCCAGTAATGTTCTACATACTGTACTATGCCTGACATAAAGGTACTTTTCAAATGGGCAATAAATTTGCCAGCCATTTCAATCTTTCAAAGTTACGTATTTAAAATCGGTAATACACAACACGCTACACAGATCATTAAATGGTAAAAAAAAAGTAAACTGAGTGAAAAAAAATTCTCTCACAAAGAGCAATTCCTCAGTTTTCCTCCACTGGTTTCCAGTTTCCTATGTGTTTTTACTGAATTTCTATTTCTATTTATTTCTTGACTCTATTCTGATGCCTGGATCTGTCAATACACAAACACACTACACACACATACACACACACACACACACAGACTGAAATATATAATGAAGTTTCCAAAACAGTCTAGATTTCTATTCTTTTAAATCAAAGCAAATGCTATGTATGGCTTCATTTTAATTTCTACTTGCTTACAAGTAAGAATAGTAATATTCAGAGTTGTCAAATTAAGAACCAAAATATATTACCTGAAATCTGGTTTAGACAACATTTTAAAAACTAAAAGTCATCAGGTATATAAATGAAGAATGTCATACTAAAAAATTATATGGGAATATAGAGAAATAACTTTTTCTCGTATAAACAATACTAAATGCAGATACATGATGAAAAAACACAGTTCTTTAGATTTTTTTTTTTTTTTTTTTGAGAACGTCTTGCTCTGTCACCACGCTGGAGTACAGTGGTGCGATCTCAGTTCACTGCAACCTCCATCTCCTGTGTTCAAGCAATTCCCCTGCATCAGCCTCCCTAGTAGCTGGGACTACACCATGCCTGGCTAGTTTTTTATATTTTACTAGAGACGGGGTTTCAACATGTTGGCCAGGATGGTCTCAATCTCCAGACCTCTTAACCGACCCACCTTGGCCTCCCAAAGTGCTGGAATTACAGGTGTGAGTCACTGTGCCCTGCCAGTTCTTTAGATTTTTAACTGAAATTTCTACCTTTTCCTTACCCCTACACTCACCCAATATTCTACTTTTCTGATCAGAGTTGAATCCTAAAATTAAATAAATGTAAATTAATATGCTATTTTAAAATCAACCTAAAACAAATTTATAGTAACAGAATACGCTAATATCAACTCAAACAGTTTAAATTACCTCATATATAGATGAAAAATGGCCCTTCAAAATAGAAGAGAATCTCATCATCTGGTTTAAAAATAACAATGAAATAAAGAGCAGCACAGACAAGACTACTTTTGGCCTCTGGCTTCTTTCAATATAGAAGTATTATAAAGAAAAGAGTAAGCCAGTGTTGATAGAGTAAAGAAATCTCCACTTTAATAAATCATTTTTTTTCAGGAAAAAAAATAGTCTGTAAAATCTGTGAAAGTGATTTATCTTTAGGTGAATAAAATGAACAGCAATTGATCCTGTACCTAGGCAGTGATTCTTCCACCAGTTACAAACATATCTCTGTTAAATATCATTAAATAGGTTGGGTAATCTCATGTTTTGAATAATTTATTTGCACACTTAAGATTTAGGATTTATTCTAAAGTTTTATGTCCAATACCAGTTTCATTTGGGCCATTAAAAGTGATTTTATCACTTTTTGCATCTGTAAAATGAGTCCAGCTTTGTATGGAATTGGAGTGATACCAAACACAGATTTGGTGGGTGAAAGAGGTATGTCAGAGGTAAGATCACCTTGAAAAAGGAACAGAAAAGCTGAGATATGTGAAATGGGCACAAATTGGTAAAGTGAAGGAAAAGAATTTTATATGCAGAGGAAATTGTATGTTTATGTCAACGAGATACGTGACCACCAAACGTTCCACTTTATAGCAAAGAATTCTGGAGATACCAAGACTGTCTTCTAATTTAGTCTATAAAGTGGATAATTTCGAAAATAACATCTACTTATATTGGTTATTGTAGAAATTCTGTGAAGAGGCTAAAAAAGGATTTAGGTCAGGACAGTGGCTCACGCCTATAGTCCCAGCACTTTAGAAGTCCAAGGCAGGAGGACTGCTTGAAGCCAGGAGATTGAGACCAGCCTGGGCAACATGGTGAGACCCCATCTCTAAAAATAAAAATAAAAAAATTAGCCAGGCATGGTGGCATGCACCTATAGTCCTAGCTACTCGGGAGGCTGAAGCAGGAGGATTTCTAGAACCCAGGTGTTTGAGGCTGCAGTGAGCTATGATTGTGCCACTGCACTCCAGGCTGGTAAATGGAATAAGACATTGTCTCTTAAAAGAAATAAAAAAAAAAAACTCCCAAAAGTAAACATTACATGCATTCTTCTTAGTGTATGTGCACTATTCTTATAAAATCTTATCAGCTGTAAAGATTCACCAGCACAATTAAGACACAGAACTATTCCATCACCACAAAAAAAGCCCTCTCCTGCAACTCCCTTATAGTCATATCCATTCCCTTCTCCCACATGACAGCAACAGGTCAATTTTCCAAGAGTAATTTTTTTTCATTTCAGTAATACTATATAATTGGAAATATACAGTATGTAACATTTTGAGATTACCCTTTTTTTTTTAACTCAGTGTGATGCCCCTGAGATTGATGGAAACTGATGACTGTACCAGTAATTTATTCTTTTATAAAGCTTAGTATTCCATTGGATAGATATATCACAGTTTGTTTATCTAGTCACCTGTTGAAGGTTATCTGGATCATTTCCAGTTTGAGGCAATTACAAATTAAGCTGATGTAAATATTTGTGTAGCAAGTTTTTACATATACATAAATTTCCATTTTTCTATGTTAAATACTCAGGAATGTGATTGCTGAGTCATATGGAATATTTTTAATTTTTTTTTTTTTTTTTGAGACAGAATCTCGCTCTGACACCCAGGCTGGAGTGCAATGGCGTGATCTCAGCTCACTGAATCCACCTCCCAGGTTCTAGCAATTCTCCTGCCTCAGCCTCCTGAGTAGCTAGGATTACAGATGCATACCACCAAGACTCCATCTCAAAAAACAAAAACACAAAACAAAACAAAAAACATGATGTGAAAAGGAAATATACAATAATATCTTCAAGTTCACAGTTAGTAAGCTCTAATAGCTAATAGTAGGACAACAGATATTAATACACAAAAAGCTAATGAAGCTAGCTGTAGTAATAAAAAGTAGAGAAATGTAAGTATAGAAAATTTAATTTACTTAGAAATGGCATTATAGAGATGATTTGATTAAAGCTATTTATTTTGATAACCCAGGAAAGGCACTTAAAATTCACAAGGCATGAGTCAGATATTGTCAGTGCCCCTTCAATATCCTTTGGCCCTAACCCTTTCCCACCACTCCAAATTATTTCCAACAGCCCATATCCTCCTCTTTATGTCTCAGGGCTTTCCTATAAATGGCTGAATGCTACTATGCCCACCACAGCACCAGGTAGGTGCGCTATCCTCTGGATGGCAGTCCACAACCAGTAAAAGGAAATATACTCACTCTCACACTACAGTTGAGTTAATCCCGAAACTAAATTTGACACTGACTTTCCCAGAATTATCCCACAAGATAAAGCTCCAGCAACCTATTGTGGAAATTTAGTAAATCTTCATTAGCTGCCTTGGTTTCCTTGCATCAGTTATTGCCTGTTAAATACATCTCCAAAGTAGGCTTTGTTCTAAAATCCTTGCTTTAGGATCTGCTCCTGGCAAAATGTGTTAAACCACCCATCACAACAAAATAACTCTCATTAAAAGAAAAAAAAAATTGGAAGCAAAAGGTAGTGACAATAAGTAAGATGTATATATAGTAGGCCCACCATATCCATGGGCTCTGCATCTGCAGACCAGTCAACAGCAGATCAAAAATACTTAGAAGTGAGGAATGGATAGTTGCTGATTCTGTGCTGAGCATGCACAGACTTTTTTCTTGTCATTATTCCATAAACAATACAGTATAACAAGTATTTGCTTAGCATTTACTGTGTATTAGGTATTATAAGTCAATCTAGAGGTTATTTAAAGTATATGGGAGGATGTGCATAGGTTATGTGCAAATATTATGCCATTTAAGGGACTTGGTATCCACAGAGGGTCCTAGAACCAATCCCTTATGGGCACCAAGGGACGACTACTTTCCTTTTTGTTTTTCTATTTATTATTATTTCATAACTCTCTTCAGTTGTAAATTAACAGCATTTCTCCTGCATACTGAAAACCTAATTTTGAGTATGTCCATTACATTAAAATTAACAGTGTAAAATTACAGATGTCTACAACTACAACAAATATCGACCTGTAAAATGCAGTAATTTCAACTTCCATGATTAGACAGCAAAAAAAACAAACACATTAAGCTACAGTAAACAGAGAAGTATGATACTGGAGTAAGAAGAGACATACAGATCAATGAAACAGAATATGGAATATAGAAATACAACCATATAATTGATTTATCAAAAAAGTACAAAGGTAATTAAAGAGATTTAAATAGACTCCAGGAAAGGGTAATGGAACAACTGGATATCCATATGTCAAAGTAAAAAACAATTTTAAAAAACTCTGTTAGAGACCTCACCCAATATACACAAAAATTAACTTAAAATGGATCACAGACCTACATGTAAAAAGTAAAACTATGAAATTTCTAGTAGAAAATATAGAAGAAAACCTTTCTGACTGTGAATTAGGCAAAGCGTTCTTACAGGACACAAAAGTTGCCAATGGCAATAAGCAAACAAAAAAGAAGTCTGCAATCACATACTATGATAGTGTAAGAGGCTAAACTAGAGAACGTGCCAGCTACTCCCCTTTCCATTTTCCTCTGTGGGATGCCACATTGGTCACAGGTCACATAGACCAGCACAGATATGAGGGTTGCATCACTGCCAAAGGGAACCCCCAATAAAAGACTCTGAAGTTTTACAGACCTAGAAGTCGAGTGAAGCCTGGAGAGGGAAGGGTTAGAAAGAGAAAAGTACAAGTAACAGTTGAGAAAGAGTTGTTAAGGGTCTTCCCCTTTTCCCCAATAAAGTCTTGCCAGAGACATTTAAGGAAAGCCTCCCCAAAAGCTCCAGATAAACAGGCGTCTGAATGAAGGCACCTGGCCTAGGAATGCAGCTATGTGTAAGAGCATGGCTGGGTCCTTGACTGCAACTCCCCTATAAGAGCTTTGTACCGAGTCTGCTCTGGAGTGCCAGGAAAACTCTGTAAATGCCTTATGATTGGACCTAAAAACATCACTCATAGGTTGTTGGCCAGAAGCAAGAACCTTCAATATATGTCACTGGAAAAGGCAAAACTATACAAGCAGAAAATTATGGAGAATGAGATTTGATTTTATTAAACAGGTTTAACAAAAGCTAACACAAAAGCCTCTTACTAATTCATGAATGCAAGCAGAAGACACAAGACTCTTTGGTCAAAGGAAAAACACTTCATTACTTATGACAAAGCAGAAGAACATCAGCATATTTGAATCAGTTCCCCTCATGCCCAAGTCCTTTGGGGGTGCTCAAATAGATGCTATGCATGTAGTGAGTTTACACTGGCAAATTAGAAGCACTGAACTTGGGGAATCCACCAATTTTATAGCAAACAGTAACTAAGCTTGCTCTTTGGGAAGAGATGTTACCTCATGTCTCAAGTTTATCAGCTACATATATAACCCTGAGAAATGTCCCAGGAAAGAGGGCAGTCAGAGCCTTACAGTCTTCACAAGCAAGTGAAGATAACTGTCTCTGTCAACAAAAACAGAGCAGGGATTGCTAAGGGCTGAAGTGGGGGAAAGGATGACTACAAAGGGCACACAGGGAAAGTTTTGGGGTGATGAAACTATCCTCTATCTTATTTCTGATACTGGTTACAAGACTGTGTGCATGTGTCATAACTTACAGAAAAATACACTACAATGATCACTTTTTTTGCATATAAATTATAACTTATTTTTTTAAATGGAAAAAATACTGAAGAAAAAAGTAAATCTTCCCTAAAAAAATAAAAATATACCCAGGACCCTGTGGTACCATCCCTGGTGTCCTTTTCTGCATATGTCTACTTTCAGTTGCCAGCTACTTAATGCTTACAGCATTCATTTAAAGTTAATTAATTGTACTTTCAGATATGCTTCAACATCTATTCAAACATTAAATCAGGACTTAAAATTTCTAAATCTTTTATTTCTTACAACAGTTTTTGAGAAAGAAAACAGATTAAATTTGCAAAACAATAAATTAAAAATTAGTATAGTTTACTGTTGCCTTTCAGCTCTCTAAATCAAGATATCAAAAATAAAATAACACTTGGCAGGCATCCCTTCACCCTCCCGACCATCAATATTAACTCGCAAATAAGATAAACCCTCAAAATTATTAAACAGCCATTGTTCATATTTCTCCTATTGACTAGTGATCTAAACACTCATTTTAGTAAGGTTCTAATAGAATGGAACATCTGTTTTATGTTACATGGGAGGCAGCAAAATTCTTCTCTCTGACTGGATTATTAATGTTCATGCCTTCTATAGCGTTATACTTCTCATTCGTATCCCTGCACCAGCTCTCTAAAGTACAACATACCCCCTGATGTAATACATTTTCCTGTTAACTGTACAATACTGTAGATGCCATATTTTTAATGTGACATGCTGGTATTTCTTTTTTAAAACCACAAATACATTTCGTATTCTCAATCACAAATTTAAATTTCCTGTGTATTCCCAGCCCACTAGGCATTTTTCTTTTAAAATAGCTTAAAAAAAATAGATGATTTCAATTTTTTGATTTGTCATCTCATTTTTTATAGACCTCTCTCCAACTGGCTCTTAGAATGGAAAGTGAAAAGATATTTAGCTTTTTATCCTTTTTCTATAAAATCAATTTAAGCTTAAGAAAGACTGTAAAATATTTCTACTTCTTAAGAGGAATGGTAATAAGTCCATGGCACATCTAAAATAATACATTTATATTCAATTTAAGAAAAATAACCTTAATAAGGTATTCTTCCAGTGTTCAAGCCTAAAATTATTTTAACATAAGTGTTTTCATTTTTAAAAGTCATCAAAATTTGACATATATTCCTTATGTTATTTCAGAGATTTATACAAATACGTAGCTGATACCATCTTACACTTCATTGCTTAAATTAAGAGAAAGTAATACTCTTCAAATGGAGTTGTATTTCTAATATCTTCAGTTTTTCTTGTTGTACAATATTTTGTTCATTATGAACAGATTCTGACAAAATTGAGACAAACTGCACCACTACTGATGACTCTCAATTAGGTCTTCAGTTCATTTCCCTTGCCTAACGCTAAAAAAGCTACATATGGTTTAAACCACTGGTACTTTTTACTTTCTGCCAATACACAAACCATGCTTTTATATGTTGAAAATATTCCCATGAATAATTATAGTAGTCTCCAAAGAGACCAGATGGTAATAAATTCTAGAGCAGATCTGGAAGCTTTCTCTAAATTTACCTTTTTATAGTCTCACCATAATAATACAGTTCTTTGTGCTATGGCTTAAAAAATACTAGACATTCAAATGTGAGTAAATGTTGTACAGAAATAAAAAATATGCAATCATTTCAGCGTCTTTCATAAGTACATACACCTCTCATCTGAATTATCACCAACTTTTAAGAGAGCATCACCTTGATATTACTAATCAAATTATAACATTTTTACATTAGTAAAATATGTGACTAATAAAGGAAAATTTGTCTTGGCACAGTGGCCCATGGCTGAAATCCCAGCATTTTGGGAGACCTAGGTGGATGGATCATGTGAGGTCAGGAGTTTAAGACCAGCCTGGTCAACAGGGTGAAACACTGTCTCTATTAAAAATAAAAAATAAAAATAAATTACTTGGGCATGGTGGCAGGAAACTGTAATCCCAGCTACTTGCGAGGCTGAGGCAGGAGGATTGCTTGAACCCAGGAGGCAGAGTTTGCAGTGAGCCAAGATGACAACACTGAACTTCAGCCTGGGTGACAGAGCAAAGCAGACAGAGAGACAGAGGGAGGGAGGAGGACAGAGAGAGAAAGATAGAGAAAGAGAAAGAGAGAGAGAGAGAGAGAGAGAGAGAGAGAGAGAGAAGGAAAAGACTGATTCAAGAAATATGACCCAGCTAACTACAGCAAATGATACAAAGTTAAAGAAACAGAAATGTTGGCCAGGACTGGCGGCTCACGCCTGTAATCCTTGTACTTTGGGAGGCCAAGGCAGGTGGATCACCTGAGGTCAGGAGTTCGAGACCAACCTGGCCAACATAATGAACCCTCATCTCTACTAAAAATACAAAAAAATTAGCCAGGCGTGGTGGCAAGTGCCTGTAATCCCTGCTACTCAGGAGGCCTGAGGCAGGAGAATCACTTGAACCCAGGAAGCAGAAGTTGCAGTAAGCTGAGATCACACCACTGCACACCAGCCTGGGCAACAAAGTGAAACTCCATCTTAAAAAAAAAAAAAACGAAGAAAAAAAGAAATAAAAAATGCAGATTAATGTTTACTAGTATTGCCACCGATTCTATTTTGTTTGTCTTCTGGAAAACATGATCAAACTATTCTGGTCTTGCTATTTCAATTTAAGTAAAATAACTTGCGCAATCTTGATTATTTGTATTAATCATAAATTACTCCATTTTACTTAAGAGTATCATGTTTGTGAGACAAAAATATCAAAAGAGGTTTTCAAATCCCGAAGCATTATACAAAACTTCCAAAACACATTGTGGTATATAAAATTAAATTTTAGCCATTTCCTTCCACCTGTAAGAAGCAAAACACAGCCAGAGTAGTTTATTTTGTACTTTTATACCAGTATACTGGTTACAATATTGGTGTAAAATATTAGCTGCATAATTTCTGGCATTAAATTATTCCAATAGCTCAAAACAATTATGTATAAAAGAAATGAAAACAAAAAAAAAAGAAAAAAGTTCAAGTAGAAACAAGAAAGAAATTGGGAGTAGGAAGATACAGGGACTACAGAAAACAAGGATTAAAAACAATGTAAGTTATTTTATTATTTTAATAGTCATTGTTGCTTCAAAACATGGTGGTTATAAATAAGAAATACTATCTCACATAGTTTTAGTGGGTCAGGAATTGGGAGCAGCTTAGCAGAACAGTTCTCTCTTGGGGTATCTCATCAGGTGGTAGTCAGTTATGTAAGGCAAGGCTCCAGTAATCTGATGATTTGACTGGGGCTGGCTCACTCACATGGCCAGCATATTAGTGCTGGTTGCTGCTGGAAGGCTTATGTTCCTGCCCATGTGGGTCTCTTCATAGGTTGACTGAGTATCCTCAAGACACAGCAGATGAATTCCTCATTATGGGTGTCCCAAGAAAAAATAATATGGAAGTAATTATGCCTTTAATGATCTAGCCTCAGAAATAGCAGACCATCATTACATACATTCTACTTGTTAGAAGCAAGTTGCTAAGTCTGGGCCATATTCAAGAGTAGGGAAATTAGGCTCCACCTTTTCAATGGAAGAGTATTAAAGAACTTGTGAACATGCTTTTAAAGAATCGAAATGGGCCAGAAGCAATGACTCATGCGGGCAATTCTAGTGCTTTAGGAGGCAGGGGCAGGAGGATTACTTGAGGTCAGGCATTTCAAACCAGCCTAGGAAACAAAGTAAGAACCCATATCTGCCCCTCACAAAATTTTTTTTTAATTACCTGGGTGTGGGGGTGCATGCCTGTAGTCCTAGCTATTTGAGGGGCTGAGGCAGGAGGATCCTTGAGTTCAGGAGTTCAAGGCTGAAATAAGCTGTGATTGTGCCCCTGAACTACAGCCTGGGCAGCCAAGCAAGACCCAGTCAAAAACTAAAATGAAAAATAGGCCAACTCTTGGTTCACTGCCTCTAAGCTGCCTTGCTCCACAAGGAGTAATAAAAAAATAAAATAATAATATTAATAATATTATGAAATTAAAACCAAAAGATTCTGTAGAATCTTTAAATTCTGTGAAAGACGAACTAACAAAAGAGTGCTAAGATATGGCCAGGTGCAGTGGCTCATTCCTGTAATCCCAGCACTTTGGGAGGTCAGGAGTTTGAGACCAGCCTGACCAACACAGTGAAACCCATCTCTATTAAAATACAAAAAAATTAGCTGGACGTGGTGGCAGGCAGCTGTAACCCCAGCTACTCGGGAGGCTGAGGCAGGAGAATTGCTTGAAACTGGGAGGCAGAGGTTTCACTGAGCCAAGATCATGCCATTGTACTCTAGCTTGAGCAACAGAGCAAGACTCTGTCTCAAAAAAAAAAAAAGAAAGAAAGAAAAGAAAAAAAAAAGAAGAAAAAAAGAGTCCTGAGATATTTCACTTTACGAAATGGCAACACACACTTCAATCAAAGATAAACATTTGTTGACTTCTAAAATCCAACCCATAATACTGTGATTCTGTCACAACAGGCAGAGCAGCAGTAAGGAATATATAACCAAAAATAGCTTTAGAAATATCAGGGAATACTAATTTAGGACTATTTTTGCAACTGGCTTTTCCAAAGCAGTTCATCAATGTGTATCACCTACTTTGTAAATACTTTGTGAAAATATTGAAAAATTAGGCCAGGCACAGTGGCTCACACCTGTAATCCCAGCACTTTGGAAGGCCAAAGTAGGCAGACTGCTTGAGCCCAGGAGTTCAAGACTAGCCTAGACAATATAGCAAAACCTTGCCTCTATTTTAAAATAAAATAATAATTTAAAAAGTACTTATTAAACAACAAAAACTCTAATGATGGTGAAATCTAGCAATATCTATATAATAATTCTTTTATGTGCTAGCACTTTACATACTATTATATATTATTCAGATCTTCAATTTACAGTATATAAATGAGCAAAGTGAAGCACAGAAAAAATGAGTAAACTTACCTAAGGTCATACAGAGCAAGTAAGAAGTTTGTCATGTACCTCCAAAAATATGGTTCCCAGAACTAAGCACTACACTTTAAAAATGTAGTTTATTTTCCCTGATTTGGAACACTCTTTGTACATTAAGACTGTATTTGGTGGCTCTGCAAAACTATGATGCCAACTGAGTGTACCTTGAAACACAAAGCAAAATGACTTTTCTTTCAAATCGACATAAAATTGAAATTATGTAAACACACATACTCTCAACACACAATTTATGTAAAATGAAAGGTTACCATCATTGTTTTCCTTATTTTTCAATTTTCTAACATGTTTCCTATAAATTTAATAATATCATTTAAAAAATTTTAAGTAATCCCAAAGATAGGAGAATGTGAGGTAAATTATAAATATGCCACAACTTCTTACAGGCCAAGTTTAATGATCTGTAGAAGAGTTTAAAAGAAGAATTTGCTTTTCTGCCTATATATAGCCTGTCCATAAGCCCTGTCAAATCAGAAGCTTTGTACATCTTCTGAGCACTTTACATTATTTGTAGCCATTGCTGCTACAAAGTTAAGATTCATCCCTCAGGAACTTAAAAGAGATGGCTAGGAATTGACAGTTCCTGCTTTAAAAAATTACAATACTGACTACAGTATTAGTGACTGATTTTTCACATATACTAAAGTTTTCCTTAAGGTAGAATTAAATCCATAAGTTTTAAAAAGGGAAAATTATCTATTTCAAATAATTTAAAGAAGTATTCTATATAAAATTTTTTATCATTTAAGGCACAGGACATATGTATTAATATATAAATGTTTCACAGAAGTTTTACTATTCAGTTTCCCAATATTTTTTACTTCATCACATATTTCAAATATTAATCCTATGTTGGTTATAGTAGCCTACCTGAAAAGCATTTCATAGATTTTTTTTTTTTAAAGAGACAGGGACCCACTGTGTTGCCCAGGCTAGAATACAATGGCTATTCACAGGCACAATCATAGCATACTGCAGCCTCAAACTCCTGGCCTCAAGTGATCCTCCCATCTCAACTTCCTGAGTAGTAGTGTTAATTCAAAGTAAGTTAGAAAATCAATACAATTAAATATTTTCTTTGGCCGAGTGCAGTGGCTCCCAGCACTTTGGGAGGCCGAGGCGGGCAGATCAGGAGGCCAAGAGATGGAGACATCCTGGCCAACGTGGTGAAACCTCGTCTCTCTCCTAAAAATACAAAAGTTAGCTGGGCATGGTGGTACGTGCCTGTAGTCCCAGCTACTTGGGAGGCTGAGACAGGAGAATCACTTGAACCCGGAAGGCAGAGGTTGCAGTGAGCCGAGATCATGCCACTGCACTCTAGCCTGGCGACAGAGTGAGACTCCGTCTCAAAAAAAAAAAAAAAAAAAAAGAGAGAGAGAAAAAGAAAAAAATTTCTTTGCTTTCAAAAAAAATGGTAGCTGACAATACCACTGTATAATTAAAATGGCAAAGACCATCCTTGTTAACCAATTAACAAATGAAACTCTTTCAGAAAAGTGTGAGTTTAATTTTCATTTCAAATAAATGAATATACCATCTATAGGATAAAAAAAATGTTTCTGAATTCCAATTTCAAAATAGAATAAAAAGGAACACACTTTTATTCCCTTGATCAAATTAAGTCCTACTGCTTGTACTACTTCTTACTGAAGCTTTGTTTTGCTTTTAGACAGAAAAATACAATTTCAAATTGTACCCACGTTTAAGGTCATACCCAAGAAAACTGCATGACATTAGGCCCACAAGAGTAGAGATATGTCATTCTTTTATGAAGTGGATAAATGTGATGTGTGTAGGTTTATATTGGACAACTGCAGAGCACAACCGTAACTACCGAGACAGAACTGAAAGCATGTTATCACTAATAGTAGTAAAACAATTTCTTAATATAATGCATAAAACAAGGTAGGAAGAAAGAAAGAAGAGGGAAATGAAGGGGAAGGGTAGGAGGAGAAGGGAAGAGGATGAGAGGAAGGGAGGAAGAGGAGAAAGAAGGGAAGGGGAGAGGAGAGGTAAAGGGAAGAGAGAAGAGGAAAGGAGAGAGGCAAGGGAATGAGAGAGGAAGATAAGGGAGGAAGGAAAAAATGAAATACTGATTTTTCTTTACATTAAAGAATCTGATCTGTTAGAATAATTTCACAAACACATCAAAAATATAATTGAGGACAGAAAGCCACTGCTTCCTTCATCTTATTTTAGCTACAAAAACTTTACAACCTAATTTGAAAGGGAAAGAGATCAGAAAGGCAAAGAAGAGTATTAATTCATATTTAAACTTTAAAAACTATATGGAAGTATCACAATTTGAATAGTCAACCTTATTTTTAGGGTCTATGTTATTTAAAATTATTCACTAGTCCTTAAATTGGCAGAATTAGTACTTACTACTTTCTTAAATGACACAAAGAATTGACAAGACTGTGTTGCATCACCATCTGTCACATCCTGCTATAATTATAAATACAGTTGTGCTACTGACATTTTTACAACTGCTCCAGGTGAAAGCATTTGAGCAGAGAATTCTATCACTTTAATGCCATTTCTTCTTTTTAAATTTACATCTGGACTGTTCCAATGTGCATAAGTATGTCTCATTAAAACCTGTTAACCTCTAACTAGCTTTTCTAGGTAAAATAGGTCACAATCAAATTTAATATGGAAAAACTTTAAAAATTAACTTTTTTTCAAAAAAGATCTCAAAATAAATAAACATGAGGCCTCTAACTTAAATCAATTTTAACTTCTAAATACTGTAATGCAATTAATGTTATACCAATTGGTAGTTCTTGAAATACTAGCTTTACAATTCTGAGTTTAATATGTTTCTATTTCATTCAAACATAATTCCTGAAACTTGTTTAATGTTTTTAGAAACTAATTTTACACAGGATTTTGGAAATCTTTAAAATACAGTTGTGAACACTAGTTTATTATATGATGGTTTACATCAAGAAAACAATTAAAAGCATCCCCCTGAGATGTATAAAACATAAACACATTGGCATTTAGGCAGTCCCCTCAAACTTTAATTAAAAATGACACGACAACATGGTTAAAATTTTACTAGAAGTTAAATACAAACGTGGAGCCTTATCTAACTGGAAGAGATATGAAAAACTGGAAGACTGAATGTAAGTCAATAATCATAAAAGCATATTAGAAATTATAAGACAGAAATAAAAATCTGCTCATTTGAGAGAAGACAGAGCTAAACGTCTTGAGGATCATTTGAGCCCAGGAGTTCGAGACAAGTGTGGGTAACATGGCAAAACCCCATGTCTACAAAGAGAGATTTTTTTTTTAAAGTTAAAAATTAGGCGGGTGTGGTGGTATGCACCTATAGTCCCAACTACTCAGGAGGCTGTGGAAGGAGAATTCTTTGAGCCCAAGGAGGTCAAGGATGCAGTGAGCTGTGATCGCACTACTGCACTCTAGCCTGGGTGGCAGAGTGAGACTCTGTCTCAAAAAAAAAAAAAAAAAAAAAAAAAAAAAAAAAAAAAAAAAAACA
>CAUYQU010036911.1:0-15945 GCA_963574635.1 Cheracebus regulus
AGTTCAAAGTATCGTGTACGCCTTGGAGGTAAAGGATGCAGTGAGCACTTATTGTGAAAATGCACTCAATCCAGGCCAACAGTGAGATTCTTTATATAAAAAAAAAAAAAAAAAAAAAAAAACAAAAAATCAATAAATAAAAATAAAAAAATAAACCAAAGCTTAGATAAAAGCGGCAGGGTCAAGGTCACCAAACTGGAGAGTGGCTACATTGGAACCCAAAAGCCCGATTTCCTAAGACTTGATGCCAGCCCCTTCCACAGACCCTGAGTGAAAACCTGAAACCCAGAAAGGTCACACGCAAGGCCCATGCTCTCAGCAAAGCCCCCTTCAGTGCCAGCATGACCCCTGCGTGGCCCGGGAATCAGGCCCAGATTCCGGTCCCAGTTCTGTCACTTGCAGCACGTCACCAGCCCTATCATGACCTGGCTGTAGTAACAGCTACCTGCATGTCATTCTTTTTTTCTTTTTTTTTTTTTGAGATGGAGTCTTGCTCTGTCGCCAGGCTGGGGTGCAATGGCACCATCTTGGCTTACTGCAACCTCCGCCTCCTGAGTTCATGCAATTCTCCTGCCTCAGCCTCCCGAGTAGCTGGGATTATAGGCATGTGGCACCACACTCGCTAATTTTCTGTATTTTTAGTAGAGACGGGGTTTCACCATGTTAGCCAGGATGGTCTCAATCTCCTGACTTTGTGATCCGCCTGCCTCAGCATTCCTAAGTGCTGGGATTAAAGGCATGAGCCATGGCGCCTGGCTGTCATTATCATTTCAAAAAATGAGAAAGTGACTTGACCAGGGTCATACTGCTTCTAAGTGACAAGGCAAAGATTCATACTGAAGACCATCTGATTCAAAAGCTCAACTTTTCTACTGTGCTAATATTTCTAGTAGCAGCAACTTCAGCTCAGACACTGCAGGCCTCTGTACTTCCACGGGTTTCATCTGCATGTCTGTGCCCTTTGGGCAAGCAAGTGCTCCTGACACTACTGGCCTCAGCCTGGATCTCTGGCGGGTCCTCAAGAGGCCTTGGCCAGGTATCAAAGCTGGCCCCACTTCAGAACTGAGCCTGGGACAACAGTGACCAACTCAGGCCTTGGCCTAGTACCTCCTAGCTCCACTCAGTTTCAACTGGGCAGGACTCTCCACCCCTTAGCCTTCCACAGCTCCCTGCTGCCTCGCACCCCACATCAAAATCTAAATGTCTCTGCCTGGCTCTCAGTGACCACAGAGCACAGTCTGGATGCACAACTAACTTCCCCTCCAACTAGCTGCATGACGTTGGACAAGACATTATCTACTCAGAGGCTGTTTCTTCTTCCACGAAATGCGGCTAAGTACTCATCAGCCCCGTCATGCCTACTCCTTAGGCTGTTGCAAGGAGCCATGGAAACTGAATATATAACTTCTTGCTATTCTGCAAACTCCAGCATGCTATCCAAGCATTATCTACCATCGACACCACACTGATCCAAGGCCTGTGCGGGAGATAAGACTTCAGGAGAAAAGAATAGTGCCAGGCAACAATAGGTTCAAGTTCCTAAAAATGCCCATCAGGACTGAAGGAGAGGGGACGACTAAAAACACCGTGGGGCAGGTCTGGTCAGGGACGTTTCCCTGAGCTGACAAAAGAGAAGAGCCACAGACGGGTGAAAAGAGGCCCACCCTGCTCACGATCCCCTCAGAGGCCTGTCTGGCTGCAGGGAGTCTGTGAGGCAGGGCCAAGCAAAGAGCCTGGGGCCCACAGATTCAGAACCGAGCTCTGCCACGTCCTCAGTGGGTGACCTCAGTCAACTCACCAGGCCTCTACGAGTCATGGTTTCCTGTTCAGTAAAATGGAGCAAATGATTCCAACCTCATAGGATTGCTGGGAGGAAGAGATGGACAGACGTTTTTTTGCCAGTACAGAGCCAGGCCAATAGTGGGCATATAGCTCAATAAACATAGGGTCATTCTGCAGGCTCTTCTGCCGAAATTCTCCAGCCTGGTAGAAGTCACAATCACACAGTTCTCCAGAGGAGGCAGATAATTAATTAACCCCCTGACTTCCTCACACTCTCAGGGCCGCAATTGCTACACTTCTCCTGCTTGGAATGGCCCTCGCTGGCCCTGCCTCTGTCAGCTAGCCAAATTATCTTCATCCTTCAAGGCCTACCTCCATTCAGAAGCCTTCCCTGATGGCTTTAGCCCATCTCATCGTTGCCCTCATCCAAGGGAAATAGAACACCTAGTGACTATCAAGCATGTATGCTGTACCAAGACCCTGTGCTAAACTTATCTCAAGCAGCAACTCACTGAATCTTCACAACCATCTAATTAAGTACTATTAACTCTGCTTTACAAATAAAGACACCTTAAGATCAGTAACACAGCTAGTAAGTGGCAGAGTTCAGATTCAAACCTAGAGCCATCTCACACTCCAAAACCTAGAGCCTTAGGTCATTCTACTTCCCACAGAACTTTAAACTGGCCTCCCTATCATGCTTAATTCTATCCTGGCTTACTTGCTACGATTTCTCAGGGTCCCATCCTGAACGTGAGTGATCCAACTCCACTTTCTTGCATTATGGCCTGAAAAAGGACAGGACACTAAGAACTGGCTTCAGATTTCACTCTTCACTTGTGGGTAACTTTGAACATGACAGTCCTCACCTGTAAAATGACAACAACCTTTATGGGATTGTTGTTGAAATTTAAGACTTTTATAAATCACAGCGTCTTTAACGTTCCTGTCTTAAATCTTTGTTTTGTTGCTGACTCTTTCACCAATTCCTTATTCGAGGCCTGTCTCACAGTTCGCCCCACCCCCCCAGAAGCTTCTGTCCCCCAGACAGATGGGTTTGTTTCCCTGAGTTTCCTAAGTACTTTACGTAACACTCTTACTCCACTGGAAACACTGTCTAATACTTTTAAGTGTCTTTATCCGGCTGTCTTCCCCCAGCAAGCTAGCTCTTCCTCGAGGGCAGCGGCCCCATCCTGTTCCTCTCTGGGAAAGCTTTCAGGAAGGGACTAGCCCAAAATTCTCAGTTGGGTTTGCCCCAGGCCAGAACCCGTGGGCGGCGACTTGGCCTCCCTTCCGTAGGGCCAACGGGCTTACCTGGCCTTGGCGCACAGCGCCTTGACTTCGCTCTCCTTGATAAGCTCGCAGCGACGCAGCTGCTCGATCTGCCGGTCCAGGTCGCTGATCTCCGCCATGGCCCACCCCCCCGGCGCGGGTCAGAGTCGGGGCCACCGCCCCCTCCGCACCGCACAGGGGTCTCCTGGGAAAGGCCAAGACAAGCCCGCGGATTAGAGTGTCCGTGAGGGTCGCGGGGCGGACAACTCGATTCTAGGGCCAGCCCGGCCCCACCCCCCCACCCCCGCCTCCCTTCACATCGGCCCCGGGACCCCCTCAGCGTCCCACGGCCTAGCCGGACCCCCACTAACTCCCGTCGAATCCGACGGTCCGCGCTAAGAACGGTGGCCTAGAGAGGTCTCGCATTATTACCGCCGCTGCGACTCCGGTTCCGGCTATGGGGCGCTCCCTGCCTTCCTACTTCCCTCCGCTTTGGGCCGCCGCCGCCGCCGTCGCTTCTACTTCCGGCCCCGCCGGAAGCAAAGGGAAGCCAGTTCCGCCGCGCGCCGGATGTAGCGTCATACACGCTCCTCTCCCTCCCTCGTTGCGCCCCCGGCACCACTTCCCAAGTCTGAAATCGGGAAGGAGCGGGAGGAATAGGGTGGCAGCCGGAGGCCAGCGGAAGTGTCTGTGGGCTCAGCCGCAGGTGATGTTGGGCTGTTAGAAACCCTAGACCAGTCCACTCCCATTTCATTTTATAAAAATGTTTAAATTTAGACAGCTTTTTTTTTCTTTTTGAGACGGAGTTTGGCTCTTGTTGCCCAGGCTGGAGTGCAATGGCGCGATCTCGGTTCACCGTAACTACCGCCTCCCGGGTTCAAGCGATTCTTCTGCCCCAGCCTCCCGAGTAGCTGGGATTACAGGCATGTGCCACCACGGCCGGATAGTTTTTTATTTTTAGTAGAGACAGGGTTTCTCCATATTGGTCAGGCTGGTCGGGACCTCCTGACCTCAGGTGATCCTCCCGCCTAGGCCTCCCAACGTGCTGGGATTACGGGCGTAAACCACTGCGCCCGGCCACAACTTTATTTTTTCTAAGTTAGAGATAGGGTCTCGCTCTGTTGCTCAGGTTGCAGTCCGTTGGGGCGATCGTAGCTCACTTAAATCTCGAACTCCTGGGCTCCAGCGATCGTCCCATTTCGGCCTCCCAGAGTGCATGGATTACAGTACAGGCCTGAGTCACCACGCCCGACCATCCCCGTTTCAGCTAGGGAAACAAGTCGAGCTGGGACTAGGCCTTGTAACTTTGTTACACTTTTTATTTTTATTTTCTTTCTTTTTTTTTTTTACGCCATAAACTTTACTAACACTACAAAAGCACTTTTTTTTTTTTTAGGTTACACATTTTTGTTATTTATCCTACACCACAATCCTTGGAGGATCCAACTTTGTCTTTTTCAATATTGAAGCCCCAGTGCTTAGAATAAGGCCTGGCACGCTAAGCATAGAGAAATACTTGTTAATACATAGATATCTTGTTAATACTTCTTCAATGGATGAAGGAAGCCCAATTCAAATCTCTTCCTGTGCCTTGAGAAATCTTTGCCATTGACAACTTCAGAAGTTAACAAATTGGAGTCCACCTTTCCCACGCCAAGCCTGTGCCTCAGTCAGCATGACTTCTGTGATTCCAAAATGTTCCCCTTGACATTTCTTAGTTGCTTTTTCTTTTCTTTTTTTCTTTTTTTTGAGACAGTCTCGCTCTTTTGCCCAGACTGGAGTGCAGTGGCACAATCTCGGCTTACTAGAACTTCCACCTCCCAAATTCAAGCAATTCTCCTGCCTCAGCCTCCTGAGTAGCTGGGATTACAGGCATGTGCCACCACGCCCAACTAATTTTTGTATTTTTATTATTTACTTTTTAAGATGGAGTCTTGCTCGTTGCCCAGGCTGAAGTGCAATGGCGTGATTTCGGCTCACTGTAACCTCCGCCTCCTGACTTCAAGTGATTCTCCTGCCTCAGCCAACCAAATAGCTGGGATTACAGGCGTCCACCACCACACCCACCTACTTTTTGTATTTTTAGTAGAGATAAGGTTTTACCATGTTGGCCAGGCTGGTTTTGAACTCCTGACCTCAGATGATCTACCTGCCTCAGCCTCCAAGTGCTGGGATTAGAGACATGAGCCACCATGCCTGGCCAATTTTTGTACTTTTAGTAGATACAGGGTTTCATCATGTTGGCCACACTGGTCCTGAGGCTGGTCTCCAAATTGTCACCTCAGGTGATCTACCTGCCTCAGCCTCCCAAAGTGCTGGGATTACAAGTTTGAGCTACCATGCCCGCCTTCTAAGTTGCTTGCTTTCTTTTTCTTTTTTTCAAGGAAAGCAACCTTCATTTTTCTGAAAACTTTTACATTTTAAAAGGTCACTAGGCATACTTGGAAGTTCAAAGCAGTAGAATGTACCTTGCAGGGAGAGGAGGAAGAAAACCCTTTTCCATGTTGTCAGGCAAATGTCTATCAAATATATCCCAATTCCGCTTGATAAAGTCAGCTGGATGACCTTGAACCAGGCTAGGACAGAACACTTAGTGAAAGCGGACGCTGGGTAGGGATGTGAATCCAGGAGAGGAGCACCAGATCCCCTGCAGTGCCAAACACATCCGTCCCACCCTCTAACACAGATGAGGCACGTCGCCACATGTCCCTGGACCCGGATGCATGAGAACAGTCATCAGATGGTTACTGCTCCCACAGCCTAGCGCTTTCTAATGGTCTTAATTTAGGCCATGGAGAAAAATCCTTTACCACCAAGTGCAAACCGTCACTGAACTTAAGTCATATGGGATGCTTTGGGGCAAATTCTTGTAATACATATATAAGGACTTCTATTTACTTAATTAGAACAATGATTACACAATTGACATTCCTATATTCATAAGGTTTGTTCTCTACACTGGAATGGCTTAAGAAAAAGTTGTCTACTTTTGGTTTTATTTTACACTTTCAAAATAGAGGGAGTAGAGAGAAAAAGTGTGACTAACTGCCTAACTTTGGAGCCCAGCAGGTACAAAAGTGAACTTCTCTGACTCTGGGTCCATCAGATTTGGGGGAAGTTTCAGTGCCTAGGGAAGGTTAGTGAAGCCCATTACACCCCGAATCCTACAGAAAGAATTCTACAGCTCATCTACCACAGTGTTCTAGTAAAGCAAATGCTGAAAAGTACAGGTTTCGACCTAACATCTAAATTTTTTAAAGTAGCATTTCAGCAACAAACAAGCTCAAAGAGCTCATCACAAAAGTGAAATAACAGAACTATTGCTCAGATGCCAAAAAAGTCAAGCTGCTGCCCTCAGCTCCGCTTAGGCAGACACGTAAGGTGGTGGCGGCTCCTTGGCAGCACCATTCACAGTGGCATCATCATACAGGGGTAGCAGCACCGTATTGTCATTGCTGGTAACGTAAACCAGGACATTGGAGGAGTTCCTGCCATTGATGTATCAGTAGCACTTCCAACAGAGTGAGACCCTGTCTATCAAACAATAAATAAGAAATCTGAACCCGGCTGGGCATGGTGGCTCACACCTGTAATCCCAGCACTTTGGGAGGCCAAGGCAGGTGGATCACCTGAGGTCAGAAATTTGAGACCAGCCTGGCCAACATGGTGAAACCCTGTCTCTAGTAAAAATACCAAAAAAAAAAAAAAAAAAAAAAAATAGCTGGGCATAGTGGTACACTTGTAGTCCCAGCTACTTAGAATCACTGAACCAGGGAGGCAGAGATTGCAGTGAGCTGAGATTGTGCCACTGTACTCCAGCCTGGGCAACAGAGCAAGATGTCGTCTCAAAGAAAAATTAAGTTGTGTCCTTAGGTATGGTTTTTTTTTCTATCAGTTACTTTTTCAGGAACTCAGATTATCATAAAATTAAGAAGTCCAGGCCGGATGTGGTGGCTCACGCCTATAATCCTAGCATTTTGGGAGGCCAAGGTGGATGGGTTACCTGAGGCTGGGGGTTCAAGACAGCCTGGCCAACATGGTGAAACCTCATCTACTAAAAATACAAAAAATTAGCTGGTGCAGTGGTGTGCACCTGTAATCCCAGGAAGCAGAGGTTTCGGTGAGCCAAGATCATGCCACTGCACTCCAGCCTGGGCCACAGAGTGAGACTTAGTCTCAAAAAAATTTTAAAAAGTCCCAAACTCCCAAACTGGTATCTGAAGTTCTCTGCTTCTCTAGTCTTTATTTTTATTTATTTTATTTATTTTTTCTTTTTTTTCAAGATGGGGTTTCGCCATGATGGCCAGGCTGGTCTTGAACTCCTGACCTCAGATGATCCACCCACCTTAGCCTCCCAAAGTGGTAGGATTACAGGCATGAGCCACCGCACCCGGCTTATTTACTTATTTTCGAGATGGAGTCTCGCTCTGTCACCAGGCTGGAGTGCAGATCTCAGCTCACTGCAGCCTGTCTTCTGGGTTCAAGGGATTCTTCTGCCTCAGTCTCCCGAGTAGCTGGGACTACAGGTGCATGCCACCATGCCTGGCTAATTGTTGTATTATTAGTAGAGAGGGGGTTTCACCATATTGGCCAGGCTGGTCTTGAACTCCTGACCTCATAATCCATCTGCCTCAACCTCCTAAAGTGCTGGGATTACAGGCTGAGCCACCCCCACCCCAACCTAGGATCAAGTTTTTATATTCTTAGAAGGTTCTAGGTAAATCCATTCTACCTGAATCGCTGCAGAGATTCTGTAGGTCCAGAGAGCCGATATAGTTACTGTACATCCCAGCCTGGGTCATTAGGGAACACCTCAAGTAATGGCACAGGGGCCTCATTCTGGCTTTGTGGAATGCAGCAGTTGTAGGGGCTCAGTTCTTGACCTGAAGCCTGAGCTCTACAGCTGAGCTTCTGTAGCTGCATTATCAAGGGGGCACTGGAAACAATGCAAGGTTTATCATGGGATTCCACAGCCCAAAGGAGACTAAGCCCTCTCTAATTCCATCTTCTGTTAAGATGGGAAAACAGAAAACTCAGTAGCATAAAGAGTTAAGTATTGGTGGGCACCGTGGCTCACCTGAATTAAAAAAATACAAAAATTAGGCGATAATGGCGTGTGCCTATAATCCCAGCTACTCAGTAGGCTGAGGTAGAAGAATCACTTGAGCCTGGGAGGCCGAGGCTGCAGTGAGCCAAGATGGTGCCACTACACTTGTCTAGGTGACAAGAGTGAGAATGTCTCAAGAAAAAAGGAAAAAAAAAAAAAAAAAAAAGATATGCATTGAGACTCCTTTCCACCAAGAAACAATTCAATCTTTTTTTTTTTTTTGAGACGGAGTCTTGCTCTGTCTCCAGGCTGGAGTGCAATGGCGCAATCTCGGCTCACTGCAACCTCCGCCTCCTGGGTTCAAGCGATTCTTTCACCTCAGCCTCCGGGGTAGCTGGGACCACAGGCGCATGCCACCACACCCGGCTAATATTTTTGTATTTTTAGTAGAGACAGGGTTTCACTGTGTTGGCCAGGATGGTCTCCATTTCTTGACTTTGTGATCCACCCACCTTGGCCTCCCAAAGTGCTGGGATTACAGGCGTAAGCCACCGTGCCGTCTTCAGCAAAAGAGCCTTAGGTATATAAGTTGAGAATAACAGCACCTACTCATCTAGAACACCCATGTTGCCTGGCTCATGTCACTCAAGAAAAAGTGAGCTAGTTGGTAGGTTTTGTCCCAGGGGTCTTCTGCGCCCCCTTGAGTTCTGGGCCTAAAAGTGAGGCTGAAAGGTACTTCATAAGTACCTTCGTAAGGCATAAGCAGTTACAACCATACTCCGACTGTGAGTCCCATCTGATGCCGCTAGGTGAAGGGGCGGAGCCTTGTAGTGGCTAGAAGAAAATGTCACAAGCTCTCAGCCTTTCTCGAAGCCCTGGGCATATAAAACAGAGCAGGAAGGTCCTTTCCTTTCACCCCTTTCTTGCCTAGAAAGGAAGGACGCAGAACAGGGGGTCTTTCTTATGGGCTCTCCTGCCTCTCCAGGCCCTCCCCTGCATTAGACACTACAAGACATGGACGGCAGACTCCCCCTTAAATAGCTGTTTATTGGCAGTGTGCTGGAAAGGGTGACGGAGTTAGCATTCACAGACGACACCACACAGCACTGTCACAAGGGAGGCAAGAGCGTGGGTAAGCCAACCTGGAGCCCCGGAGTAGGAGGCCCCCTCTTCAAGAGAGTGTGGGAGGGGGCGGGGCCTGGAGTGTTGGGGGCAGCCTGGGAACACCTCTGCTTAGTAGGCGTGGTTAGAGATGAAGAGGGACTCACTGGCAGCAGCCCCAGCCTGACCGCTTGGGGTGTACTTTCCTTGACAGGCGAGGCTGTTGGCCTAAGCGGGGAGAGGAGTGGAATGAGAAGGGTTCTTCAAGTCCCATCCACCCAGGCACCCAGCCCACCTCCTGCCTACATCCTTACCAGGGCGCGCTTGATGTACTCCTCCTGTGCCGCCTTCTTGTTTTCCTTCTTCCCACCCCAGGCCTTCAGGGCAGAGGCCTGCAGGGCTCGGCCGTAGGAGAAGGTCAGGGCCCAGGGCTTCAGCAGGGGGCACTTGTTGATGGCGTTGAGGTTGATGGATGCCTCCTCCTCACTCTGGCCTCCAGAAAGGAAGGTGATCCCTGTGGAGCAGGGGCAAGAGGTGGGAGGGGCTGGGATCAGAGACCCAGGAAGCTGGCAGCAGCTGGTAGAAGCTGCCATGGAAATCTGCCAAATGGGCATAGGGTCATGGGTAGAGCTCATCAACTGCCTATATGTCAAGATGAGAGTGTGGGCCTCACCAGGGACAGCGGGGGGAACTGTGCGGCGCAGCGCTGTGACAGTCGCCATGGCAATCTCCTCGTGAGAAAACTTCTGAGTGCAGGCGTGGCCTGGGGTAACCATGTTGGGCTTCAGCAAGGTGCCTTCCAGGTAAATGTGGTGGTCGCTCAGAGCCTTGTAGACAGCAGCCAGCACCTGGAGCAGAGCGGGGCACGGGGGTGGAGGGGAGGACGAGTTAGCCCCAGGGTCCCCACCCAGCCACGCTGCATTTGTCAGGCAGGCAGTCACCTACCTTCTCGGTCACATACTGACAGCGTTTCAAGTCATGGTCCCCATCAGGGAGGATTTCAGGCTCCACGATGGGCACAATGCCATTCTGTGGGGTAAGGGACAGGGTGGCTGTGATGCCTCCTAACCCGGAGTCCCACCTACAGCTCTGCACAGCCACTGGCCAAGACCATATCTGGATGCCAGGGACTTAGGCTTCAAAGCCTTCAGCAGATTACAGGAGACAGCCACTTCCACCTCCTCAGATCCACTCACAATCCCTCCTCGGCCCCCCTGCCTCACACAGCCCTTAAGTGTTCTCTACAGGCCAAGGCTGATGCTTGCTTGAGAGAGGCAGACACCCAGGTGGGTGGTTGGCAAGTTAGTGACACTGGAACCAAATAAGGCGGGAGAGGGCCCATTGGGGACCTGCAGGCCCACCTGCTGGCAGATGCTGGCGTAACGGGCCAGGACATTGGCATTTTCCATGATGGCGAGGGCTGAGGGGGTGTGCTCCCCAATCTTCAGCACACAACGCCACTTGGCGAAGTCAGCGCCATCCTTCTTGTACTGGGCACAGCGCTCAGACAGCCCATCCAGCCCTAAGAGAAGATGGAGGAGTCAAAGCGTGGTGGGGAGGGGCATGTGGTTTCTACTCCTCCCTGCACCCAAACCTGCTTGGGTTGGGTTTGTAGGACAGACAGCCAAACAGTTCTCACCTTGGGTGGTGGTCTCACCATTTGTTCCTGCCAGGGGGACCACGCCCTTGTCTACCTGTTGGGGTTCGGGGGAACAACATTAAGACACAAGAAATGACCTCTAGCACTCTTTCCACTGTCGCCCAGGATGGAGTACAGTGGTGGGATCTCAGCTCAGTGACACCTCCACTTCCCAGGCTCAAGTGATCCTCCTGCCTCAGCCTCCCAAGTAGCTGGAATAGGCGTGTACCCCTTTCCTCTTTAATCCCTGTCTTCCTCCAAATGTACTTAATCACTTAAACCGAATCTCAGGGCTTGCACATATTTTCACTTAGTTACGGTAACCAATCCTCTGAGACAGGATACACTGGGATGTTATTTGACAACAAATGTTGACTGAATTTGATGTCAGGAGAGTGGGGCTCTGCGACTAACTCTGTGAGCAAAACACTTCACTTCCCTGAGCTTCTGAGACTTTCATCTGTAAAGTAGGAATAATACTGTTCTCAGAATCGTGAAGATTGGGTGGGCGTGGCGGCTCACGCCTGTAATCTCAGTACTTTGGGTGGCTCAGGTGGGCGGATCAACTGAAGTCAGGAGTTCAAGACCAGCCTGACCAACATGGAGAAACTCTGTCTCTACTAAAAGTGAAAAATTAGCCGGGTGTGGTGACGCAAGCCTGTGATCCCAGCTACTTGGGAGGCTGAGGCAGGAGAATCGCTTGAACCCAGGAGGTGGAGGTTGCGATGAGCTGAGATTGCCCCATTGCACTCCAGCCTAGGCAACAAGAGCAAAACTCTGTCTCAAAAAAAAAAAAAAAAATTGTGAGGACTCAAAATGCCGAGTAAATGCCCTAAGCCTGAAGCAAGTCTCTAGGCCTCCAACCCAGCATTCATCCCCTGCCTCACTAACCTGGATTTCCTTCCTTCACCTCCAGCTCAAACCTCACATCCTGAGGCCCTGTCCCTCACCTTGATGCCCACAACACCGCCCTTGGATTTGATAACTTGGGGGAAGGGACGCCCATCATCCGCCTTCTGGTAGAGCGTCTCGTGGAAGAGGATGACACCCCCGATGCAGGGGTTCACGCGGTCATCAGCTGTCAGCAACAGCTGACGGTAGAAGCGCCGGTTCTCCTCAGTGTTCTCAGTGCCAATGGACTGCAGCCGCTTGGCAATGCTCCCTGGAAGTGTCACATGGGAATTAGGGGATCAGCCTGCCACTCCCAACCCCACACCCTCCACCCACTCTCTCTCCTGCCCACACCGGTGGACTCATCTGCAGCCAGGATGCCCTTGCCCGGGGCCACGATGCGGTGAGCGATGTCTGACAGCTCCTTCTTCTGCTCCGGGGTCAGCGCTGGATATTGGTAGGGCATGGTGCTGGTGGTAGCAAGTTCCTGGGTACAGGAAACAGAAGGAGAGGACTGGTTAGCTGGGCCTTCCCATGATCTCCCAATGAGCAGGGCCCCTCACCTGGAGGTCAGGGCAAATGTTCCCTACCTCCCCCACCCCACACCCAGTAGGCCCCGGGGGCACTTCTGGTCCCCAGCTCTTCCGTACGCCCGACTTCCCTATGCTAGGCCTGCCCCTGTACCTTTCCTAACTCTGTCTGGTGCTGGGTGTTGCCCAGCTGAGGGTGGAGTTGCCCACTGGCAACTGGGGGAAAGGAAAAGGCCATAGCCATGGACAGGTGGGTCACGTTGAAGCTGGACCCTTCTGGCTTGCGCCTTGCCATGGGGTCACCTTGCCTGAAAACAAAACCGAACCAGAGTATTTCAGAATGTAAAGGTCGTGAATTGAGCAGAGGGCCCAACACCCTGGTAGGAAAGGGCCCAGATAAGGAAAGGGTCTGTGCTTCAAGCCACACAGCAACCCCGGAGCCAGATCTGAGATTAACCGGGCTCTTCTGACTGCCACTGGGGCGTTCCTTCCAATCCACCCAATATCCCAGGGCTGGCCTGGGCTCCAATGCTTCAAGGACATCCCAAGGTCAGGCTTTTCCCCACAAGGGAGGGGGCGGGTGGTAGGAAAGGGTATCAGGAGAAAGATAAGAGAGCAAGGAGAAGCCCAGGCAGGGGCCCAACAAGTCCTAGCCTGAGGCGAGGAGAGGAAAGCGGTAAGCTTTGCTGTGGTCACTTCCTACGGGGCAGAGGGGCAAGCGCCCCATCCCTTTCGGAGAAAAATGCTCCTGTCGCTTCGCAAGGCTATAGCTGTTCCGGGCTCAGAATCAAGGTCGCCCGATAAGGAAAGACGAAAAGTGTTAATGGGGCATCAAGCGCCACGGAGGGGTTTCCCCTCCTCGAGAGGGGCGCCCAGTTCCGCAGGGCAGGAACCAACCTCCCGCTTGCGAGAACCCTAGGGGTGTACACGGGCCGGCCCTCACCCTTCACTGCCTCTTAGGATCCCCGCCGAGACTAAGGGGCCCTAATCCTTTGCCACAGGGGTCCCTGCAAGAAAAGGGGAGGGGAATGGTCTTTCATCTCGTCTGGCTTCCTCCCCCGCCATGACTCAGCGCGTGCAGCGGCTGCATTGCGCAGTTAGGTGACTTCAGGGTGGAGGGGCCGGGAAGCCTGTGTGTGGCTGGTAGTGGGGAGACGCTGGCATGGGGTGAGAGGGGGGCTCCAAGCGGACGCCCAACCCGCCACTGTCCCCAGGATCCTTCTCCACGGTCTCTGGTCCCCGCACGTGAAGAGGGGCGCTCACCTGGTAAAGAAGAGTGGCGGGTGTGCGGGATGTGGCGGCGGAGGACGGCGGGCTGGCGAGTGGACTCAAGGAGCGAACGCGGCACTCGTCACAAGGACCCCTTCTGCGGCGCGTTCCGAGAGGAACGCAGCCAAATCAGCCTCGGAAGGGGCGGCGCAAGGGGCGGGTAGGAGGAAAGCGGCGCTCGGCCTTTTAAAGGCACCACTCCGCCCTCCACCAAGCTTTTTCCTTTGCGGGGAGCAGGCGGCGTCCAATTGCAGGCGAGAGAGTGGGCGACGGGCCGCCCCTGAGAGGCGCAGCCCAGAGGCCACGCTAGGGAGAGAACGGGCGGCGAGAACACGATTCCTCCTCCGCCCCCCCTCGGACGTGACTCGGGCCACATCCCGCGGGTCGCCAGGGCCCTCCCCTCCTCTCCTTTTCCCCTGCCTGGCGCGCTCTTGGGCGCCATGACTCAGCCAAAATGTTAGCACCGGAGGAGGGGGGACGGGAAGGTGAGGGATACGGGTGGAAGAGTCGGAAACGAAGGAGGCTGGGCTTGGCCTCCCAAGCCCAGCCCGCAGCCTGGGGCAGCCCCAGCTTCCGGTCTGCGTAGCTGCCGCGCGTGTCACCACCGGGGCCTTATAGCGCAGTCGCGCGTCGGCCTGCCTCGCTCGCGGCTTGGGCCGTGCAGGGCGCGAAGCCGATCTCCCGTCACCCGTCACTAGCCCAGGCGTAAGAGAGGCGGAGGAAAGGGCGGCGAGAGATTGCGCGAAAGCGCAAGAGGGCTGCGGAGCTGGCGTGGCGCGGAGGGTAGGCCTTCCCTGTGCGGGCTCCTAGCAGGCGGGGCGGGCTGGGTCGCGCATGCGCGCGCGCTCTCCACCCGGGCGGTCGTAGCCCGGCGGCACCCTGCGCCACCGAAAACCAGACTTCGCTGCCATGCACCGGCCGCTGCTCGGCCACGGTCCCTGCCAAACATCTCTCTTGGACCTGACTTCCTTCTCCAGAATAAAATCCGTCCCGGAGCTGATCTGCCTCAGATGCTTTCTGAGCCCCCAGCTCCTACCGTCCAAGTCTCCACTCCTCACCAGGACCCATCTGGATCCTGTCGGCCCAACCCCACCCCCACCCCGGCCCGGTCCTGCGAGGGGCCCACCTGCGGCGAGGCTGAAGAAGCCGGCAGAGCCTGGTCAGCAGCGAGTGAGCCAGGGGTGCCCGGGCTGGGTTATAAGGCGACTCCTGCCCGCCCCGCACCAGTGTCCCCGACCTTCTCCGATGACCTCTGCCCTTTTCCCGCCACAGATCCTCTGGCAGGAACCTATATTTAGGGAAACCTGAAGCCCCTGACATTCACACCAGCGTGGGGCCCGGCCTGGGGGAAGGGGGAGGAAGGCTTGGGTCTGCCCTATTGCCGGGGAGGGAGCCCCTGCCCACTCACCGGTGCTTCAAAGGAAATTTCTTCCTTGGAAATCCAGACGGAGACCCTTGGTTGTCAAGAGAAATAAATCTCTGGCCAGGAATCTGTCGGAGGGAAAGGGGTGAGGGGACTCGGATCACGTGGCCACCCTGCCACCCTCCCTGGCTCTTTCTCTAATCTCCTTCCTCCCCTGACTCCCTGCAGTGATGGTGGCTGTAGTGATTCTCTGGAGCCTTGGGTGTTTTTTTTTTTTTTTAAAAAGGAGAGCAGATACTGGTACTACACTCACCTCCTAAAATAACAGTCCGTGGACGGAGTGTGGTTGGGGCACCCCTAAGTATCTGGTACTCAAGGCCCAGGCTCATTCTATAACACTGTGTGGTAAGCAGCGCCACCCCCCTGCCCACCTTAAAATAGAATCGTTGACTTGGGTAGGGGAAAGGGAGCCAGGGCACCTGCTGGAGCACTAGCCCCTCTTCTGGCCCTGCAGAGGAGCTGCCGTCCAGCCGGCCAGGAGTCCTGCCTTGCAGGGAGCCAGGCCCTGCACTGCCACTTCCAGTTCCCAGGCCTGGGTGCTGGGATGTCGGGCCCGGCACGTCTGCCGGGGACTCTTGGCCAGCAAGAGGGTCCCTATACCTGGAAGAGAGAGTGTGCGGAAGAGAAGAAAGACAGAAAGACAGGGTCTGGAGGACTGAATAGGCAGTGCCTAAATAGCAATTTTATTTGTGCATAGGGTCCCAATATATACCTTCAGCTTTCAGTAGCTGACGTCAACTCACATTGTTAATTCTATACAACAAAGGGGAACAGAGAGTTGCAACACTGCAAATCTGGGGTAGGAGATAAGAAACTAGTAACAGAAAAGGTACATAGTGAGGGGCCATAAAAGTGAGCAGGTGATTTTTCTTTATCTATTGTGTAGGGATTTACATTTAGAAAGGTAACATTCTTTAGAGGTCAGGCAAGATTATAGATCTTAAAGGCAACAATCTCCAAGGTGGTATGAATGATCACAGGGCTTAAGCAG
>CAUYQU010036912.1:0-22780 GCA_963574635.1 Cheracebus regulus
ATATATATATATATTAAATATATATATAAAATATATATTTTATTGCATTTTAGGTTTTGGGGTACATGTGAAGAACATGTAAGATTGTTGCATAGGTACACACATGGCAGTGTGATTTGCTGCCTTCCTCCCCATCACCTATATCTGGCATTTCTCCACATGTTATCCTTCCCCAACTACCCACCCACTGCTGTCCCTCCCCTAGTTCCCACCCACAGACCCCAGTATGTGATGCTCCCCTCCCTGTGTCCATGTGCTATTGTTCAACACCCGCCTATGAGTGAGAACATGTGGTGTTTGATTTTCTGCTCTTGTGTCAGTTTGCTGAGAATGATGGTTTCCAGGTTCATCCATGTCCCTACAAAGGACACGAACTCATCATTTATTATGGCTGCATTGTATTCCATGGTGTATATGTGCCACATTTTCCCTGTCCAGTCTATCATTGATGGCCATTTGGGTTGGATCCAAGTCTTTGCTATTGTAAACAGTGCTGCAATGAATATTCGTGTGCATATGTCCTCATAATAGAACGATTTATAATCCTTTGGATATATACCCAGTAATGAGATTGCTGGGTCAAATGAAATTTCTATGTCTAGGTCCTTGAGGAATTGCCACACTGTCTTCCACAATGGTTGAACCAATTTACACTCCTACCAACAGCATAAAAGTGTTCCTATTTCTCCACATTCTCTCCAGCATCTGTTGTCTCCAGATTTTTTAATGATCGCCATTCTAACTGGCATGAGATGGTATCTCAATGTAGTTTTGATTTGCATGTCTCTAATGACCAGTGATGATGAGCATTTTTTCGTATGTTTGTTGGCCTCATATATGTCTTCTTTTGTAAAGTGTCTGTTCATATCCTTAACCCACTTTTGAATGGGTTTCTTTGTTTTTGTCTTATAAATCTGTTTTAGTTCTTTGTAGATTCTGGATATTAGCCCTTTGTCAGATAGGCAGATTGCATAAATTTTTTCCCATTCTGTAGGTTACTGATTCACTCTAATGACTGTTTCTTTTGTTGTGTAGAAGCTCTAGAGTTTAATTAGGTCCGATATTTCTATTTTGGCTTTGTTGCCAATGCTTTTGGTGTTTTAGTCATGAAGTCCTTGCCTATGTCTATGTCCTGAATGGTTTTGCCCAGCTTTTCTTCTAGTGTTTTTATGGTGTTAGGTCTTCTGTTTAAGTCTTTAATCCATCTGGAGTTAATTTTAGTGTAAGGTGTCAGAAAGAGGTCCAGTTTCTGCTTTCTGCACATGGCTAGCCAGTTTTTCCAATACCATTTATTAAACAGGGAATCCTTTCCCCATTGCTTGTCTTTGTGAGGTTTGTCAAAGAGCAGATAGTTGTAGATGTGTGGCGTTGCCTCCAACTCCTCTGTTCTGTTCCATTGATCTGTATTTCTGTGTTAGTACCAGTACTATGCTGTTTTGATTACTGTAGCCTTGTAGTATAGTTTGAATTCAGGTAGTGTGATGCCTCCAGCTTTGTTCTTTTTCCTTAGAATTGGCTTGGCTATGCAGGCTTTCTTTTGGTGCAATATGAAGTTTAAGGTGGTTTTTTTCCAGTTCTGTGAAGAAGGTCATTGGTAGCTTGATGGGGATAGCTTTGAATCTGTAAATTACTTTGGGCAGTATGGATATTTTCACTAGATTGATTCTTCCTAACCATGAGCATGGAATATTTCTCCATCTGTGTCCTTTCTTACTTTGTTGAGCAGTGGTTTGTAGTTCTCCTTGAAGAGGTCCTTTATATTCTTTGTTAGTTGTATTCCTAGGTATTTTATTCTCTTTGTAGCAATTGTGAATGGCAGTTTATTCTTAATTTGGCTCTCTTTAGGTCTGTTATTGGTGTATAGGAACACTTGTGATTTTTGCACATTGATTTTGTATCCTGAGACTTTGCTGAGGTTGCTTATCAGTTTCAGGAGATTTTGGGCTGAGGCGATGGGGTCTTCTAAATACACAATCATGTCATCTGCAAATAGAGACAATTTGACTTCCTCCTTTCCTAATTGAATACCCTTTATTTCTTTGTCTTGCCTGATTGCTCTGGCTAGAACTTTCAATACTATATTGAATAGGAGTGGTGAGAGAGGGCATCCTTGTCTAGTGCCAGATTTCAAAGAAAATGCTTCCAGTTTTTGCCCATTCAGTATGATATTGGCTGTGGGTTTGTCATAAATAGCTTTTATTACTTTGAGATATGTTCCATCAATACCTAGTTTATTGAGGGTTTTTAGCATAAAGAACTGTTGAATTTTGTCAAAGGCCTTCTCTGCATCTATTGAGATAATCATGTGGTTTTTGTCTTTGGTTCTGTTTATGTGGTGAATTACGTTTATAGACTTGCATATGTTGAACCAGCCTTGAATCCCCAGGATGAAGCCTACTTGATCATGATGGATAAGCTTTTTGATGTGCCATTGCAGTCGGTTTGCCAGTATTTTATTGAACAGTTTTGCATCTATGTTCGTCATGGATATTGGCCTGAAGTTTTCTTTTCTTGTTGAGTCTCTACTGGGTTTTGGTATCAGGATGATGCTGGTTTCATAAAATGATTTGGGAAGGATTCCCTCTTTTTGGATTGTTTGGAATAGTTTCAGAAGGAGTGGTACCAGCTCCTCTTTGTATGTCTGGTAGAATTTGGCTGTGAACTCAACAGGACCTGGGCTTTATTTTGTTAGTACGCTATTAATTGCTGCCTCAAGTTCAGCTCTTGTTATTTGTCTGTTCAGGGTTTCAACTTCTTCCTGGTTTAGGCTTGGGAGGATGCAAGTGTCCAGGAATTTATGTATTTCTTCCAGGTTTACTAGTTTATGTCTAGAGAGTTGTTTGTAATAATCTCTGATGGTGGTTTGTATTTCTGTGGAATATGTGATGATATCCCCTTTATCATTTTTTATTGCATCTATTTGATTATTCTCTTCTTTTTCATTAATCTGGCTAATGGTCTATTTTGTTGATCTTTTCAAAAAGCCAGCTTCTGGATTTATTGATTTTTTTAAAGAGTTTTTTGTGTTTCTGTCCCCTGCAGTTCTGCTCTGATCTTAGTTATTTCCTGTCTTTTGCTAGGTTTTGAGTTTTTTTTTTTTTTTTGTATTTTGTTTTGTTTTGTTTTTTTGCATCTTGCTCCTCAAGCTCTTTCAATTTTGACCATAGGGTGTTGATTTTGGATCTTTCCTTCCTTCTCATATGGGCATTTATTGCTATATATTTTCCTCTAGACACTGCTTTAAATGTGTCCCAGAGATTCTGGTATGTTGTTTCTTTGTTCTCATTGGTATCAAAGAACATCTTTATATCTGCCTTCATTTCATTGTTTATCCAGTCAATTTTCAAGAGCCAGTTGTTCAGATTCCATGAAGCTGTGTGGTTCTGAGTTAGTTTCTGAATTCTGAGTTCTAAGTTGATTGCACTGTGGTCTGAGAGACTGTTTGTTATGATTTCCATCCTTTTGCATTTGCTGAAGAGTGATTTACTTCTAATTATGTGGTCAATTTTAGAGTAAGTGTGATGTGGTGCTGAGGAGAATTTATATTCTGTGAATTTGGGGTGGAGAGTTCTGTAAATGTCTATTAGGTTTTCTTGGTCCAGGTCTGAGTTCAAGTTCTGGATATGCTTGTTAATTTTCTGTCTTGTTGATCTGTCTAATATTGACAGTGGAGTGTTAAAGTCTCCCACTATTATTATGTGGGAGTCTAGGTCTCTTTGTAAGTCAATAAGAACTTGCTTTATTTATCTTGGTGCTCCTGTATTGGGTGTGTATATATTTAGGATTGTTAGCTCTTCTTGTTGCATTGATCCTTTTACCATTATGTAATGTCCTTCTTTGTCTCTTTTGATCTTTGTTGGCTTAAAGTCTATTTTATCTGAGACTAGGATTGCAACTCCTACTTTTTTTGCTCTCCATGTGTTTGGTAAATCTTCCTCTATCCCTTTATTTTGAGCCTTTGTGTATCATCACATGTGAGAAGGGTTTCCTGGATACAACACACTGATGGGTTTTTGGCTTTTTATCCACTTTGCCAGTCTGTGTCTTTTGATTGGGGCATTTAGCCCCTTTACATTTTGGGTTAATGTTGGTATGTGTGAATTTGATTCTGCCATTTTGATGCTAGCTGGTTGTTTTGCCTGTTAGTTGATGCAGTTTCTTCATTGTGTCAATGCTCTTTACCATTTGATATACTTTTGGAGTGGCTGGTACTGGTTGTTCCTTTCTATGTTTAGTGCTTTTTTCAGCAGCTCTTGTAAAGCAGGCCTGGTGGTGATGAAATCTCTGAATAATTGCTTGTTCATAAAGGAATTTATTTCTCCTTCACTTATGAAACTTAGTTTGGCTGGATATGAAATTCTAGATTGAAAGTTCTTTTCTTTAAGGCTATTGAATATTGTCCCCCACCCTCTTCTGGCTTGTAGGGTTTCTGCTGAGAGATCCACTGTGAGTCTGATGGGCTTCCCTTTGTGGGCAACCCAATCTTTCTCTCTGGCTGCCCTTAGCATTTTCTCCTTCATTTCAACCCTGGTGAATCTGACGATTATGTGCCTTGGGGTTGCTCTTCTTGAGGAATATCTCTGTGGTGGTCTCTGTATTTCTTGGACTTGAGTATTGGCCTGCCTTACTAGGTTGGGGAAGTACTCCTGGATAATATCCTGAAGAGTATTTTCCAGCTTGGATTCATTCTCCACGTGACATTCAGGTACACCTATCAAACGTAGATTAGGTCTTATCACATAGTCCCATATTTCTTGGAGACTTTGTTCATTTCTTTTTACTCTTTTTTCTCTAATCTTGCCTTTTCATTTTATTTCATTTAGTTGATCATCCACCTCTGATATCCTTTCTTCTACTTGGTCAATTCAGCTATTGAAACTTGTGTATGCTTTGTGAAGTTCTCATGTTGTGTTTTTCAGCTCCATCAATTCATTTATATTCCCCTCTAAGTTGTTTATTCTCATTAGCATTTCATCATATGTTTTTTCAAGGTTCTTAGTTTCTTTGCATTGGGTTAGAACATGTTTTTTAGCTCAGAGAAATTTCTTATTACCCACCTTCTGAAGCCTGTTTCTGTCAATTCATCAGACTTGTTCTCCATCCAGCCTTTTTCTCTTGCTGGTGAGGAGTTGTGATCCCTTGGAGTAGGAGAGGTGTTCTGGTTTTGGGTGTTTTCATCTTTTTTGAGCTGCTTCCTTCCCATCTTTTTGGATTTATTTACCTGTCATCTTTGTAGTTGGTGACTTTCAGATGGGTTCTCTGAGTGGATGTCTTCTTTGTTGATGATGAAGTTACTTCTTTCTGTTTCTTAGTTTTCCCTCTAACAGGCCCCTCTGCTGTAGGACTGCTGAAGGTCCACTCCTGACCCTGCTTGCCTGGGGATCACCTGCAGTGGCTGCAGAACAGTAAGGGTTGCTGCCAGTTTCTTCTGCTGCTCTCTTTATCACAGAAGGATACCCACCAAATGTCAGTCGGAGCTCTCCTTTATGAGGTGACTCTGGATATGCAGGGGTCAGGGAGCTGCTTGAGGAGACAGTCTGTCCTTTATAGGTGCTCAAGTGCTGAGCTGTGAGCTCTATTGTTCCATTCAGAGCTGCTGGGAAAGTCCATTTAAGTCTGCTGCAGCAGAACTCATAGAAGCCTTTTTTTTTTCTCCCAGGTGCTCTGTCCTGGGAAGGCAGTGCTTTATTTATAAATTTCTGTTGTGCTGCTGCCTTTTTCAGGGATGCCCTGCCCAGTGAGGAGGCCGCCTAGTCACAGTTCTGTTTATAGGAGTATAGTTAGAACTGCCTCAGCAAGAGCAGCCCACCTCTGTAATGGCAGACTCTCTCTGTAATGGCAGGCCACCTTGGCAATGGTGGACTACCTCGGTAGCATTGAACTGTCTTGGTAATAGTGGATGCCCCTCCCCAACAGGGCTGGACCATTCCAGGTTCAGCTGTGCTGGCTGTGAAACTCGCAGTCCAGAGCATTTCTGATTGCTGGTTTTTGTAGGGGTGGTACCAGCCAAGACTGATCACCTGTCTTCCTGCCTCAGACTCCCTTTTTTTTTTTTTCAGTTGAATGGGTGACTCTGTCTCCCAGGCATTCCAGTTACCAGTTGAAATGGTGTCCCGATTTGTGTGATTTCTCGTGTGGAGACCCACTGTGCTGGCTGAAACAGCCGCTGGAGACTTGTGGCACTTTTTTGCCAGGGAATCTCCTGGCCTGGCTCCCTGTTTCAGTCCCCTTTTTTTTTTTTTCGGTTGAATGGGCAACTCTGTCTCCCAGGCATTTCAGTCACCACTTGAAAACGTGCCTGGATTTGTGTGAGATTTTGTTCAGAGACCCGCTGCACTGGCTGAAACAGCCACACTGGGGGCTCATGGCACTTTTTCACCTGGGAATCTCCTGGCCTGGCTTCCTGATTCAGTCCCCTTTTTATCAGTTGAATGGGTGACTCTGCCTCCCAGGTGTTCCAGTCACCTGTTGAAAAGGTGCCTAGATCTGTGTGATTTCCCATGAGGCGACCTACTGAGCCAGCTGAAACAGGTGCGCTGGAGATTTGTGGTACTTTGTCACCTGGGAATCTCCTGGCCTGGCTCCCTGTTTCAGTCCCATTTTTATCAGTTGAATGGGCAACTCTGTCTCCCAGGCACTCCAGTCACCAGCTAAAACAGTGCCTAGACACGTGTGAGTATTTTGTTCAGAGACCCACCATGCCAGCCAAAACAGCCACACTGGCTACCCATGGGGCTCCTCTGCCTGGGAATCTCCTGGTCTGTGGGCAATAAAAATCTGCCTAGAATTCAGTGTCCACTCAACCCACCATGCTCTCACTGGGAGCTGCAATCCAGAGCTGCTCCTAATCAGCCATCTTGGATCCCTCCTCTAGGTATTACATTTCTTAAGGGTAATGCACTGAGCATTATAAATCCTTATTATTTACTCTTAAAAATAAAAACCCTTCATAACCATTAACAACAACCTTTTCTTCAGTAGCATTGATAGTGCATGAAAAGAAGAGAGAAACTGAGAAGATGAAAAACATTATTTATTGAATTTATCCAGAAAATTGTTTGAGAAATAAAAGCCATTGGCCTGTGTTGCTGAATAATAACCACCAAGCCATCTTACAGATTTCAGACCCATAGATACTGCAATTGAAATAGATTTGAGCAATCACACATCCAGCCTCTTCATTTTCTAACTAGACAATGGAAACCCAGACAGACAAAAGGATCTGGTACATGCAGCACTTTTTGTAAAGTAAAATGCATGTAACAGAAACACAATATGAGCTTATACTTTATTTAAAGTTGTCTCTGAAAACAATAATGAAAACTTTTTCTACCCGAAATAATTATTTCATAAGTCAAGGAAAATAAAACCAGGCAAGCAAACATATTTGGCACCCAAACTAAGTTAGACTTTCTAAAACCAGGTATATTTCCCTGAAAGCTTTGCTGTCTATGCAGAAAATATTCATGCCTGTAATCCCAGCACTTTGGGAGGCCAAGGCAGGTAGATCACAAGGTGAAGAGATCAAGACCATCCTGACCAACATGGTAAAATCCTGTCTCTACTAAAAATACAGAAGTTACCTGGGCGTGGTGGTGTGCATCTGTAGTCCCTGCTACTTGGGAGGCTGAGGCAGGAGCATTGCTTGAACCCAGAAGGTGGAGGTTTCGGTGAGTTGAAATCATGCTACTGTACTCCAGCCTGGCAACAGAGTGAGACTCCGACTCAAGAAAAAAAAAAGAAAAGAAAATGTTTGATTTGGTAGTAAGTAGTAGAAATATCCAAGTACTTATTACTTCAAATTGTTGTTTTCTCATATCCCAATAATTAATTAAATTTACAAAGGGTAACCCTATTGAAGTAATGTTTATAATTCTGCATCATTGTGAATCAGTGTCTGCCACCCTTCTGAACTACCCAAAAGACTGAATCATATGGAAGCAGTGAAAACTTCACCAAAACTGTGTTCTCACTTCTTTTCTGAAAGTGTGAATCCTGTATTCAATACAATTTCCATCAATGTTGAAATTCACAGGTGAATGAAGAGAGAATGTTGCACATCTGTACTGGAACAGCCTCACCACTTAAAAGGTAATCTGTGCCACCAGTGATATCTGCCTCCTCTGGAAGTTTGTCAGAAATGGTACCTGTTAATCTGTTCTTCAGAAGCCTTTCAGGCAATTCTTGTATGTACAAAAGCTTCGGGAACACTGTGCCAAAACACAAGTTTCTATAGCATCACCCATGTGGAGGGTGTGCTGATTCAGATGCAGGTTTGCTAGTCAATAGGAGAAAGAAATAGTGAAACTAGAATCAAACTTTAGTAGAAAGGAAAAAAGGCCCTCAGCTCATCTATAGAAGAAGTAGAAGCAATTTCAGAAATTTCTGGTTTTTAAAAATCTGTTGCATTGGTCTATTTGTCTTTAAAAATTAAAAATGAACCCTTCATTCAGGCCCTCCGTCCAGAAAAACACACACACTGACCTTGGCAGTTGCATTTTCTCCTGTTCTCACCTTTTAGCAGCCCAGATGATCAGAGCTCCTCTTGCATTTACATTGCCTTAGTGCCTGTGTTTCCATTTTACTTACTCTGTGCATTTTTAATATCCTGTGAAGCAGCTCCAGGCATGCTGAGTTGCTGCCTGCCAGTGTCCAAGGTACCAACATTCATTTTGTGAGTATTCTGGTTATAAAATTGCCTAAGTTGTGTGTGGTCTCCCCAGCTCTATTTCCCCTGAGTCTTTTTATTTTTACCATAGAATTTTGCATTAAAAAAGTTTTCATTTTCATTTTTCAGGAATATAAAGGTTGTGTATAGTATAAATCCTAGTGCTTGTATAAAATGTGAATAATTTTGTCTATGATATTAAGCTTCATTGGTAAAAACTCAGATCTTTTCTGCTAGTCATAAAGAAAGTTAATAGCTGCCATAAGTGACTACTAATTAATTCAACTAAGAGTTACCATTAAATAGTATGTATGTATGCTCACATCTTACCAGGATATAGTTTTTGAGCTTTGTTCAAAGAGCTGTAACATCAGAATGAAAAACTTAAAAGTCACCTTATTTAAAATTTTGAGATACTTAGAAACACCTATTTTTTAAATCTAGACGTTTGCAAACACACAGACACAATTGAAAAAACACTTAATAGAAAAACAGATATAATGCAATTAACAATATCTGTTAATAAGTAGGCACCATGGGGAATGCAGAATTTACAAATTGAGCATTCCAAGCTAAAAAAATGACTGAAATCAAAATAGAAATGGAAATAATATTCAATGTTATATTTGAATCAACCAGTATCATTCAAAGAAAGCTACTAGTCATTTAGATCTTGCACATCAGGAAATGAAAACTAAGTTTTTTTTAAAGTTATTTGTTCTGGCAAGAATATACCATCTATATTTCTTTAAAATTTAAATTTTCTAATTTAAAAAACTGTATATATTTATTTTTGGTACCACATGATGTTCTGAAATATGCATACAATGTTGAAAGGCTCAATCAAGCTAATTAAGATATGTATCATCTCACATATTTTTTTTTGTAGTCAGAACATCTAAAATCTACTCTTAGCCAGTTACAAAATACAACACATTATTTTTTATTATTATTATTATTACTTTTTAAAA
This sequence comes from Cheracebus regulus, assembly GCA_963574635.1. Classification (NCBI taxonomy): domain Eukaryota; kingdom Metazoa; phylum Chordata; class Mammalia; order Primates; family Pitheciidae; genus Cheracebus; species Cheracebus regulus. The sequence continues at coordinate 9,640 of CAUYQU010036912.1, forward strand.
TTTTATTTTTTATTGCATTTTCGGTTTTGGGGTACATGTGAAGAACATACAATATTGTTGCATAGGTACACACGTGGCATGTAATTTGTTGCCTTCCTCCCCTTCACCTATATCTAGCATTTCTCCCCATGCTATCTCCCCCCAACTCCCCACCCCCCACTGTCCCTCCCCTATTTCCCCCCAACATACCGCAGCGTATAGTGCTTCCCTCCCTGTGTCCATGTGTTCTCATTGTTCAACACCCGCCTATGAGTGAGAACATGCGGTGTTTGATTTTGTGTTCTTGTGTCACTTTGCTGAGAATGATGGTTTCCAGGTTCATCCATGTCGCTACAAAGGACCCAAACTCATCGTTTTTGATGGCTGCATAATATTCCATGGTGTATATGTGCCACATTTTCCCTGTCCAGTCTATCATTGATGGGCATTTGGGTTGGTTTTTTCAGTATTACCTGTCTTGGTAATTGTGTAATTTTATCTTTTGATCATTTAAACATGGTATCCACATTTTTTCCTCCAGATTCTCAGTGCTTAGACACCATTAAAAATCCATTTCTTATGTGTTGAAGTAAATAAATGCTCAAAATGCATGACTTGTTTTGATAATGTAAGTATTCAGACATGCATAATATTTATACACATTCTATAAAGCTCAATATGTAACTGATTTCATGATACATGCATAGAAATTCTAAATCTATTACAAAGATTAAGAGAATATGCTTTCAAACACATAGTTTTCTTTTTTTTCTTTTTATATATCACTGCCTGTCACTCATCTGTCAAAATCCACAACAATATTTTTGCCGATTGCACCACGTGATCCCAGGAGGCTGATAAGCTTTGTTGACTCTGATGATTCTAGGAAGACAGTGACCTAATGAAACCTTGGGGCCCACTTACTTCATCTTTGTAGATTGTGCCTCTTCTTGCTTTTCTGTTTCTCATCCCCTCTGTCTTATGTCTCTTTTCTGTAAAGAATTTGATATCTTAAAATGACAGTATTTTAGGTAGGAATACATAGGTTTTGTTTTTTGTTTTTGAGACGGAGTCTCTCTCTGTTGCCCAGACTGGAGTATAGTGATGTGATCTCGGCTCACTGCAGCCTCCGCCTCCTGGGTTCAAGTGATTCTCCTGCCTCGGCCTCCTGAGTAGCTGAGACGACAGACATATGCTACCACGCCTGGCTAATTTTTGTATTTTTTGTAGAGATGGAGTTTGTGCCATGTTGGTCAGGCTGGTCTCTTAATTCCTGACCTCAGGTGATCTGCCCACCTCTGCCTCCCAAAGTGCTGGGATTACCGATGTGAACCCACCACACCTGGCCTAGGCACACAGATTTTACAAAGTTAAATAAGAGTTGAGGAACCTTGAAGATTTAATCAAGCATCAGGAGTGAGGTGAGGAATGGGATGAATGCTGTATTTAGCCAGTGGTTCTCAAACTTTAGTGGCATCAGAACTACCTGCACGGCTTGTTAGACCAGATTGCTGGTCCCTACCTCCAGAGCTTTTGATTCAGTGAGACTGGGATGGGACCCGGTGTCTGCCTTTCCACGAGTTCCCAGGTGAAACTGATCCTGCCGATGTGGGACCGCACTTTGAGAAGCACTGCTCTAGGATCACCACTTTGGGCATTTTCAGGTGAGGCAACTGAGGTTCGGACAGGGGAAGGGGCCTGCTTAGGATCTCACACCTGCAGTGAGTTAGCATCCAGGCTAGCATGAGGACCACGTATCCTGGCTCTGGCCTCTGATGTTCTCTGAGGATTGTTCTTTGACCAGTGAAGGAGAAACCCTTCCTGACCTGAACAACTGAAGGCAGTGTGGGAAATCACATTTGCAGCCTTCCAACATTCCTGTGAGTAGGCAGCACTGCCTCTGGCTGGCCTGTCTCTTTCTTGGCACGTCCTGTGGAGAAAGTGGGCTTTGGTGCTCTATACTGTTGCTTAAAGTTACCCGAATATATTTCAGCCTCTTCACTTCCATATCCAATTTAATAATTATTCATGGGATATTTGTCAAGTTGTGACCATTTAGAGATTAATATTAATGCCATCATATTTTCACACGTGGCCTATTAAACTCAGGCCTATATTATGTCAAGAAAAAGCAAGTTAAAGACAGCATAGGATGCAAGAATAACCATGGGAAAAATAGAAATGGTGGAATTTTTGCTTGGATCTACGATTTTGCTTTTAGTTCGGTACAATTTCAGTGAAATATTATTTCACCAAATGAGAGTTTTCTGCAATATCCTCTAGCCTATATTTTCAAGGTGTGAAATATCTTATTGTTGGCAAATTCAAATTAAAGTAAAAATGATTTGATTGCTAATTGTCTAAATGAAGGCACTATGAAATGGGTTTCATAAGAATATTAATGTGTTGAATTTTGCTGGCTGAGAAGAATAACAAGAATTGTGTTCTTGTGGATCCCGAGTATTGGTTTAATTTCAGTGATTGCTTTATTGGGTTGCAGATTGTCACAGTGGCATTGATGGACCATAAAATGCAAATAACTGTCACCTGATAATTACATATTAGAACTGGGTACTGAAAGAATTGACCTTGAATGATTGAGGGAACTAAAATAAGTACTTTTTTCCCAAAATATTGGGAAAGAAAGCTAGCCCACCTAAAGTTGGACTCAATTCAGTGCAATAATTCTTGACTAAGGGACTTCTGTACCAAAGGAATGAACTATCCTAGGTGGGTTTTGGATCTGCATTGGGCCTCAAGGGCCAGTGTATGAATTGTTATGTAAATGAATGGAGGATACATGTGCATTTATAAATGTGTACATAAGAATAAATATTTATTGGAAGAATTGTTGATTGAATGATGAAGGCAGAAACTAAAATTCGACACTGATGTGATTATTTTCAGTTTCATGAGAGCAAAGGCACCAGGTCACAGTGTATGAACCATGATATAATCTGTCATTTTTGGTCAATGGAGGAATGGAGTTCAGGCCACAGTTCTGATCCTTAATGCTGTCTTCTGTTTTTTTAGCGTCTGGTGGAGGCTGCAGAGGAAGCACACCTAAAACATGAATTTGATGCAGACTTACAGGTAACTGATGATCATTTGAGTTGCATTGTTTTGTGTGTTTTCTGCCAAAGGAGAAGTACCAGGTTTACCAGGAATACTGGTTTTTCAGTGATTGGGAGGGAAAGGCTGTTGGGAGGATTGTATAGAGTTGAAATAAATGTGCCTACCTTTGACAGGATTCTTAAGCAATCCTCAACCATTTTCTAACAATGACGGTTATAATGGGTGATGCCAAACACTCACATGTGTGTAATCAGATTTCAAGAAACTGTTCCACAGTTTAGGGGATGTTAAATTGGTCAACTAACAGTAATCACCAGATCTCTCAATGGTAAATGGATAAGATAGCAGAATATATCCAAATCCCACTTGCTGGCTGCATTTTGGAATGCAGGTGACTGAAAGCAATGCTGTGATGGATCTATCCTTGAATTGATTGTTAATAATATTTAAAAATTAAGTCATTCACTGATTTGAGATTCAAACATCCATTTAATTGATTTCTGGCAGTAGATCTTGCACCTGATTATGGCATGACTATGTCTGATTGAGAAGGATTTTGATGTTGATGTGTATCGAAAACATGGCAAGGGGCAACAAGTGAATTAAATAATGCCTGGATGTTCCAGCTGGGTGTGGTGGCTCACGCCTGTAATCCCAGCACTTTGGGAGGCTGAGGCAGGTGGATTACTTGAGGCTAGGAGTTTGATACCAGCCTGGCCAACATGATGAAACCTTGTCAATACTAAAAATACAAAAATTAGCTGGGCATGATGGTGGGCACCTATAATCCCAGTTACTTGGGAGACTGAGACAAGAGAATTGCTTGAACCTGGGCAGAAGAGGTTGCAGTGAGCTGAGATTGAGCCACTGCACTCCAGCCTGGGTGACAAAGCAAGCCTCTATCTCCAATCAATCAATCAATCTAACAAACTTGGAGGTTCCTTTGTGTTCACCCAGAAGAACTTTTGTCTTTGTGGCCTTTCTTTACCACTAGGAAAACAGAAGGAGCAAATCTTAAAGTTTGAGATTTGCTAGACAAATTTCTTTTAGTGGCATGTGGTCACAATTAGGAAATAGTGTTTACTTTCCTATGTTTCCTTTTATATGGGAAATATAAAGACAGGCATAAAACTTTAAGCACAAAAAGATTGCAATTCCAAAGTCGGTTGCTGGCTGCATGTTTCTTTTGAAGATGTGTCCTTGTCATCACCCTCATCTGTGTTTTTTGCTTTGTGGGTAAAACAATGCATATTCAAGTGGGGTGATCAAGGAAAGTTTAATTAAGGAAATATTTTCAAATGTGTAATTGGGATTGTGTGAAGCCAGCACACAACGGTGTTTAGATATACCAGCAGGCAATGGTAGCATACCCCAAGCTAGCCATACTTCTGGCCTGAAGAGAGGAAAACTAGGGTTTCCACAACTCAGGGAAGATGGCTACATGGAAAAAGTATTTGACAGAGGAGTATAGCCACCCACGGTGAGCTGGAAAGGGTGAAATTTGGGGTAATGTTACCCCAGTGACATTCTCTTCCTTTCTTATTTTCTTGCCAGTACTCACCATGGGCTGAATCCAGCTGTTGGTATGGTTGATGTAGTTCAGCTCAGTCATTAAGCTGGGTGAGGAAGGTTGAAGAATTGTTCTGGAGGGGTAAACAGAAAATATCAAGTTTATCATCAGCAGTCTTTTTAGGCATAATACCCAACATTTGAAACAAATAGAGCCAGAGGTGTAGCTAAGCATAAGAGGGGAATGTGGAGAAGCCGTGGGGATGGTTGGAAACATTGGGAGAGTAATGGGCAGCTGGCCCAGCTCTTTGAGCAAAGCCGCTGAGAAGGGACAGAAGATAGTGAGAAGAACGTTGAATATAGCAAGAAGTACGTCACCTTCCTACAGCCATACCCACTCCTCTCACATGATTTTTCCACAAAGATCTAGGGGGCACTTACTGGTCATATTTGTTTTCAGTGAGCCTGATCTTCAGAGAGCTTGGGCTTTGTAGAGTGGGCCAGAGGGATTTAATGGCAGCATCTGGAAGCACTTTGTCAGGTGTGAAGATTATAAGGATCTCTTGAGTGCATTGCCCAGGGAAACTGTCTCAGTTTTCTCAGAAGTTCCGGAAGGCTTTTCAGGAATATTCTGATTTTAAGTGACAGAAACTCAACTTTTATCAACTTAGCTTATAACTAAGCTTATAACTTATGACTTAGCTTATAACTAAGCTAAGTTGAATAAAGGAATAAAATAAGAATCCATGAGTCCACCTGATAATAAACAGACAGATAGATTAAAAAATAGACAAATGAGGGAAACAGAATAGAATGCCAAATAATGCATATGGAAGAAATGATTGAGTTAGAAAATTATGGTAATTGATTGAGGTAAGAACCTTCAATGGATGCTAAAACTAGTTGGTAAAAGTTTGATGAAGAATCTCAAAGTATTTGCCCACAAGTTACTTATCAATTACAAAGGGAAAAAATAGCAATTGTATTGTGGAGACACCTGGCAGGCACCACTTTAGACAAGTAATCGAAGTTAGTGTCACTGATAATGAGAGAAAGTGACATCAAGTACTTCCAGATGTGATGACCCAGGAAAATATAACACACTTATGTGGAATTCTTGCCCAAAAGGTATAGCTTGACTGTAATCATGATAAAACATCAGACAAATGTAGATTGGGGAACATTCTACAAAGTAACTGGCTGGGCTCATCTTCAGAAATGCCAAGATCAAGAAGGAGAATAAATGTTGAGGATTTGCTCCTAATTCAAAGAGATGAAGGACACATGACCACTACATACAATGTGTGGTCCTGAACTGGATCCTGAACAAAGTTTGAATATGGACTGTGCAGTACATGACAATGTTGCATTAATGTTGGATTGTCAGATTTTCATCCCTGTACTGTGATTATGTTAAAGAATGTCCTTATTCTTTGACCCTTTCTGGCTTCATTGGTTTGACAGGAAGGAGCGAGTATGCAGGAGAGAGAGAGAAACATTATTGAAAGTGATGACTGTTTTGTAAAATCAGTTATTTATGGCTCATGTGGTCAGTTTTACTAAGAGATCAGTTCTTTAGTAAGGGTTGGTGGGATGGGACATGGGAGGGGATGATGTGGTTGACTTTAGGGGATTACTTATCCTTCAGCAGATGAAAAATGTTTTGTGGTTTTAGTTCAGCTAACATAGAGACATTCCTTTATATCCATCTGAAGCTATTGTTATTTTCCAAGTGTGTTTTAATTTCCTGATATCGAAATTTGACAGTAAAATTCTGGTGTAGCACAAGTGATTCCCTCTGTCAAAGAACGTGCTGGGGTTGTGAATGCAGCATTGGCATCTCTCTTGAAAAAACGAGGCACCAAGAAAATAAGTCTTTAGTTTTTGTTCCCTTGGGAACAAGGAAGAGGAGCCAACATTTTTCCTCCCCAGTCACCTGTTCTGTATGAGTACAACAAAAGCATCAGAGGGTACCATTGTGGTCTGAACACAAGAGTAGATGTTGAAATACTCTGTCAATATGACAGTACCATTCACTATCTGGTGCTCTGACTCACTGAACTCCTCTCTGGGTCAAAGTAAACCACATGCACTTTGGTGGAGACCTGAGAAAGAGAGGCCTTTGATGAAGTGAATGTGCATGGAAGAATTTGTCTTGGCTTAGATGAAGGTTTTGAAGCTACTGAAGCTTCTGTGCTATTAAGTGCAAGTCTGTTAACAGCTCGGGTGTCAGGCCCTTGCTATTACCAAGGCAGTAGGTCTGTGTCCTGGCTCTGAATTTATTGCTATGATGGTCCATTAGAGCTGATCAATTGTTAATCTGGGTTCTGCTGACCTCTCAGCAACCCTTGCCAGATGATTGTTTCTATCAAAAAAATTTCAGACTACCATCTGCTCACTGTGAAATAGCACTGAGAAGGACCCTACCCTATTAGCTCAGGAGGAGCACAGGGAGCTGGAATTCTGTTTTCGTACAGAAAAAAAAAGTGATTTTGCAAAATTTCCTAATCTGTGTAGTTTTAACTCATAAATATCTTAGTTTCCTTCTTCCCCAAACAGAAAAGAGATGATGGATCTGCCTCCTGTCTCACTTTAGACTGGAGACGTTGCATCATTGCAACATTCATGTGCTTCAAAGTGAAGAATTTGCTTTTCATTGGTAAAATAATCAAAAGTTACTGAAAGAAAGTTATAACTGCTTTATTATCACAATTTTATATTCCATTTAAATTCCCTTTACAGTCTTTTCGGAAGTTTAACCTTTCCCCTATGACCTTATGGCTTTGACATCTACAGACCTCTCTGTAAAGTCTTAATGTGGCATTAGATTGTTAATTCTTTTTTTTTAAATATATATTTTTATTGTACTTTAGGTTCTGGGGTACATGTGCAGATCATGCAGGATTGTTTTATAGGTACACACATGGCAATGTGGTTTGCTGCACCCATCCCCCCGTCACCTATATCTGGCATTTCTCACCATATTATCCCTCCCTGATCTCCCCCCACCCCTACTGTCCCTCCGTTGGCCCCCCACGAACAGACCCTAGTGTGTGATGCTCCCCTCCCTGTGTCCATGTGTTCTCATTGTTTATCACCCGCCTATGAGTGAGAACATGCGGTGTTTGATTTTCTGTTCTTGTCAGTTTGCTGAGAATGATGGTTTCCAGATTCATCCATGTCGCTACAAAGGACACAAACTCGTCATGTTTTATGGCTGCATAGTATTCCAAGGTGTATATGTGCCACATTTTCCTTGTTCAGTCTATCGTCGATGGGCATTTGGGTTGGTTCCAAGTCTTTGCTATTGTAAACAGTGCCTCTATGAAGGTAGATGTGCATGTGTCTTTTTAATAGAATGATTTGTAATCCTTTGGGTATATACTCAGTAATGGGATTGCTGGGTCAAATGGAATTTCTACTTCTAGGTCCTTGAGGAAGCACCACACTGTCTTCCACAATGATTGAACTACTTTACACTCCCACCAACAGTGTAAAAGTGTTGTTAATTCTTAACACAAACTCTGTTGGGGCAAGAGGCAAAATGTAGCCTCTGAAGGATAGCATGTGTGAACAAACCAAAATGCAGAATCCTCCCTAGAAAACAGATGTGCCTGTCCTTCATTGGTGGGGTAGCTTGCTTGCTTTCTTTTCTTTCTTTCTTTCTTTCTTTCTTTCTTTCTTTCTTTCTTTCTTTCTTTCTTTCTTTCTTTCTTTCTTTCTTTCCTTCTTTCCTTCTTTCCTTCTTTCCTTCTTTCCTTCTTTCCTTCTTTCTTTCTTTGTGTTTCTCTTCTTTCTTCTTTTTTTTGAGACAGAGTCTGGCTCTGTCACCCAAACTAGAGAGCAGCGGTGCAATCTCAGCTCACTACAACCTCCACCTCCCAGGTTCTAGTGATTCTCGTACCTCAGCCTCTTGAGTACCTGGGATTACAGGTGTGTACCACCACCACACCCAGGTATTTCTCATATTTTTTGTAGAGACGGGGTTTCTCCATGTTGGACAGGCTGGTCTCGAGCTGCTGGGCTCAAGTGACCCACTCCCTTGGCTTCCCAAAGTGCTAAAGTTACAGGTATGAGCCATCATGCCCAGCCTGGCAGGATAACTTTCTTGTGGACGCTGGTGTCAGTTCAGCCCTCTGGCCTGTCCCTCTTTCTGGTGACCTCTAGGTTCTAGATTGGCCTTCTCTTGGTGTAGTTCTTTATTCCCTCATGTCTCCATGGGGTCAATTTTCAGTCATATTTGATCACAGAGGCCTCGTTAAAATAGCACCTCTCTCCTTTTTTTACTTTATGCTGTGAATTAACATAGGCTTTTATTAAAAGATTGGTAGTTCTAATGAGAACAGAGTTTTGAAAAATACTACCCTGCGTCTTAATTATCACATGTGATGATTTTAGTGTTTCACCCTCATTATTTTAATGGCCAAATCCAATTCTGGGGTGGGGAAGCAGGGGACCCTCGTTTTGAATACCTAGCCATTGATGAATTTCCAGAAAATTAAGTCTATACATGTTCTAGCAAAATTCAGAATGCCTTCCCCCTCTTACATACTGTTTCTTTTTGAGTTTCTCCACTGGCAGTAAAGGAGAAAAAACAAGTCCTTTTGACAGTTTACTAAAAACCTGCTTATCTTTGAACCACACACACATTTTCTTTGAAAGCTGTCTCAAATAAGTGCCAATTGCACAGAGCGAGTGCACAGAGAGAGAAAAAAATATGGTTTTGAATTGTGTATCCTGCAGAAGCTTTTTCTATTACAAAGTTTTCAATAATAATTTTTCTTTGTTGTTTTGTAAGTAATAGGGAAAAAGAAAAGTGTTGTGACATTCAGAGGGAAAACAAGTATGGGAAAGGAAAGGAGCTGGCAGCACGCTTCCTCCTGGTCATCACCAAGCTGGAAGAGCCTATCTTGCAAACATAGTAGCCTGATTTCAGAGATGGAGGGGGTTTTGGAGTGGAGTGGGTATAAAGACTGTTGTGGGAAACCTCTGAGATAGGATGACTTCTGATTCTTCCTAGGGCAAGTTACTTTACTTTTTTACCTGCTACATGCGAGCTTTGTGTTGAAGGAAACCCAGGGAAGGAGAGAAGGGGCAGCTCAGGAACCTCAGCATTCACTGTAGACTGAATTCACTTCTTTTTATTATTATTATTATTTAAGTTCTGGGGTACATGTGCAACACATGCAGGTTTGTTACATAGGTATATGCCTCCCATGGTGGTTTGCTGCATCTGTCACCCCGTCATCTACGTTAGGTATTTCTCTTAATGCTATCCTTCCCCTATCCTCCCACCCACTACTATCCCTCCCCTAGCCCCCCAGCCCCCGGACAAGTCCTGGTATATGATGTTCCCCTCCCTGTGTCCATGTGTTCTCATTGTTCAACATCCGCCTATGAGTGAGAACATGCGGTGTTTGCTTTTGTGTTCTTGTGTCAGTTTGCTGAGAATGAGGGTTTCCAGGTTTGTCCGTGTCCCTACAAAGGACATGAACTCATCGTTTTTGATGGCTGCATAATATTTCATGGTGTATATGTGCCACATTTTCCCTGTCCAGTCTATCATGGATGAGCATTTGAGTTGGTTCCAGGTCTTTGCTATTGTAAACTGTGCTGCAATGAACATTCGTGTGCATATGTCCTTGTAATAGAACGATTTATAATCCTTTGGATATATACCCAGTAATGGCATTGCTGGGTCAAATGGAATTTCTATTTCTAGGTCCTTGAGGAATTGCCACACTGTCTTCCACAATGGTTGAACTAATTTACGCTCCCACCAACAGTGTAGAAGTGTTCCTATTTCTCCACGTCCTCTCCAGCATCTGTTGTCTCCAGATTTTTTAGTGATAGCCATTCTAACTGGCATAAAATGGTATCTCAATGTAGTTTTGATTTGCATTTCTCTAATGATCGGTGATGATGCCCATTTTTTCATGTTTGTTGGCCTTATGTATGTCTTCTTTTGTAAAGCGTCTGTTCATATCCTTCGCCCCCTTTTGAATGGGCTTATTTGTTTTTTTCTTGTAAATCTGTTTTAGTTCTTTGTAGATTCTGGATATTAGCCCTTTGTCAGATGGGTAGACTGCAAAAATTTTTCCGCATTCTGTTGGTTGCCAATTCACTCTAATGACTGTTTCTTTTGCTGTGCAGAAGCTGTGGAGTTTGATTAGGTCCCATTTGTCTATTTTGGCTTTTGTTGCCAATGCTTTTGGTGTTTTGGTCATCAAGTCCTTGCCTACACCTATGTCCAGAATGGTTTTGCCCAGGTTTTCTTCTAGGGTTTTTATGGTGTTAGGTCTTATATTTAAGTCTTTAATCCATCTGGAGTTAATTTTAGTGTAAGGTGTCAGGAAGGGGTCCAGTTTCTGCTTTCTGCACATGGATAGCCATTTATTAAACAGGAACTCCTTTCCCCATTGCTTGCTTTTGTCAGGTTTGTCAAAGATCAGATGCTTATAGATGTGTGGGGTTGCCTCCGAGGCCTCTGCTCTGTTCCATTGGTCTATATCTCTGTTTTGGTACCAGTACCACACTGTTTTGATTACTGTAGACTTGTAGTATAGTTTGAAGTCCAGTATTGTGATGCTTCCTGCTTTGTTCTTTTTGCTTAGAGTTGACTTGGCTATGCGGGCTCTCTTTTGGTTCCATATGAAGTTTAAGGTGGTTTTGTTCCAGTTCTGTGAAGAAGGTCATTGGTAGCTTCATGGGGATAGCGTTGAATCTGTAAATTACTTTGGGAACTATGGCCATTTTCACGATATTGATTCTTTCTAACCATGAGCATGGAATATTTCCCCATCTGTTTGTGTCCTCTCTTATTTTGTTGAGCAGTGGTTTGTAGTTCTCCTTGAGGAGGTCCTTTACGTTCCTTATTAGTTGTATTCCTAGGTATTTTATTCTCTTTGTAGCAATTGTGAATGGCAGTTCGTTCTTGATTTGGCTCTCTTTAAGTCTGTTATTGGTGTATAGGAATACTTGTGATTTTTGCACATTGATTTTGTATCCTGAGACTTTCCTGAAGTTGCTTATCAGTTTCAGGAGATTTTGGACTGAGATGATGGGGTCTTGTAAATATACAGTCATGTCATCTGCAAATAGAGACAATTTGACTTCTTTCTTTCCTATTTGAATACCCTTTATTTCTTTTTCTTGCCTGATTGCTCTGGCTAGAACTTCCAATACTATATCGAATAGGAGTGGTGAGAGAGGGCAACCTTGTCTAGTTCCAGATTTCAAAGGGAATGCTTCCAATTTTTGCCCATTCAGTATGATATTGGCTGTTGGTTTGTCATAAATAGCTTTTATTATTTTGAATTACATTCCCTCAATACCTAGTTTATTGAGGGTTTTTAGCATAAAGGGCGGTTGAATTTTGTCAAAGGCCTTCTCTGCATCAATTGAGATAATCATGTGGTTTTTGTCTTTGGTTCTGTTTATGTGATGAATTATGTTTATAGACTTGCATATATTGAACCAGCCTTGCATCCCCGGGATGAAGCCTACTTGATCATGATGGATAATCTTTTTGATGTGCAGTTGTAATCGGTTTGCCAGTATTTTATTGAAGATTTTTGCATCTATGTTCATCGTGGATATTGGCCTGAAGTTTTCTTTTCTTGCTGAGTCTCTGCCAGGTTTTGGAATCAGGATGATGTTGGGCTCATAAAATGATTTGGGAAGGATTCCCTCTTTTTGGATTGTTTGGAATAGTTTCAGAAGGAATGGTACCAGCTCCTCTTTGTATGTCTGGTAGAATTCGGCTGTGAACCCATCTGGGCCTGGAGTGTTTTTTTTTTGGTTGGTAGGCTGTTAATTGCTGCCTCAACTTCAGCCCTTGTTATTGGTCTATTCAGGGTTTCAACTTCTTCCTGGTTTAGGCTTGGGAGGATGCAAGTGTCCAGGAATTTATCCATTTCTTCCTGGTTTACTAGTTTATGTGAATAGAGTTGTTTGTAATAATCTCTGATGATGGTTTGTATTTCTGTGGAATCTGTGGTGATATCCCCTTTATTGTTTTTTATTGCATCCATTTGATTCTTCTCTCTTTTCTTTTTTATTAATCTGGCTAGTGGTCTGTCTATTTTGTTGATCTTTTGGAAAAACCAGCTCCTGGATTTATTGATTTTTTGAAGGTTTTTTTTGTGTCTCTATCTCCTTCAGTTCTGCTCTGCTCTTAGTAATTTCCTGTCTTCTGCTAGCTTTTGAGTTTTTTTTATCTTGCTCCTGTAGCTCTTTCAATTTTGAGGATAGGGTATCGATTTTAGATCTTTCCTTTCTTCTCATGTGGGCATTTATTGCTATATATTTTCCTCTAGACACTGCTTTAAATGTGTCCCAGAGATTCTGGTATGTTGTATCTTCATTCTCGTTGGTTTCAAAGAACATCTTTATTTTGGCCTTCATTTCATCATTTATCCAGTCAACATTCAAGAGCCAGTTGTTCAGTTTCAATGAAGCTGTCCAGTTCTGAGTTAGTTTCTGGATTCTGAGTTCTAACTTGATTGCACTATGGTCTGAGAGACTGTTTGTTATGATTTCCATTCTTTTGCATTTGCTGAGGAGTGATTTACTTCCA